>JAQIVZ010000100.1:0-115523 GCA_034700945.1 Arrhopalites spinosus
CTGCAAACAAAAATAAATTTTCTATCTGCAAGATAAAATAAATCTATCTGCAAAATAAAATAGATTATCTGCAAAAAGAAATATTGCCATTTGTTAAATCCATTGAAAAATTAAATCAGGCTGAGATCTTGCTTTTACTTCATTTCTGACAAATGGCAGTTTCATTTTAGATAAGAAACATGTGGGTAGGAGAGAGGAAACCAAGAAGGCATAGATTTTTGAAATATTAAACAAGTTAATTTATTTTATACATTGCAGCTGCCAATGTTGTAGCTGTCATAAACATGAACAATAAGCCTTCAAATATCACACCCAATTCATTTCATCTGTTCACATTTACACTGTATTCAACATCCATACCCAGCCTAACAATAATTATCATTTAATTCACTAAATTGCAATTGATACACAGTGTAGCGTGTACTATTTCTTCAATGAAAATACAAAAACATGTAATAAAATTAATAAATATTTTCTATGTATAGAGTCAAAAGGGTTCAAACGATGCTTCTATTTTGTATCGCGCCTTATTCACATGAAGATTCTGTTCATTATAAATTTTATTTACATACAAGTACTCAACATGGCGTATAAGCTCTAATAAAACCCATAGTCTCTAAGAAATATTCGAGGCTTTTGACCTGGAGTGTATTGGTTTCTAAGTCTCACAGACATGTAACCACTAGATACAACCGGAAATTTATCCCCGGGATTTCTTAGGTGTCCGGGTTTTATTGAAGCTTATATGATAATTCACAAACCATTGGAAAACCATCCTAAATTATAATTACGCATGTAATTCAATATCACTTGTATTATTGACCGATCTATTATTCTACCCACAGATATCAAATCCAATCATAAATAGATGACAGTCTGTCATTGACAGATAAACATCGTCAAAATATTTTCTCTTAAAGTAAAAGAGATGAAAAACAAAGTAAAAAAAAGACAGTAAACAAACCTCGTATGCAACGGATGTAGTTGTTCAGTTCCTTTTGAAGTCTAGTTGACGCACTCTGTTGTTTACTAAAATTGGTTACATGCTCATCAAATATTTCATCAGCTGTCCGATCAACCTTTCCCAAATTTTGCAATATCTGTAAAAAAACAAACAACAAGTATTAAGACATGATATCAAAGTAACTTCTGATATTTTTTATTTTTAACTACTTTCATTCCACTTCTTATTTCTTCAATACTAAATACAGATTCTGTAATGTATTTTGTTTATAAGGAGTTGTCAATTCCGAAACAGGTTTGAATTAATTTAATAAATTAAAATATAATATTCCGGTAGCCAGTCCTTTACATGCGTTCATAACCTTAAATTATTACTCGTTAACGCTAAATTTTATGAAAAACATTACATTTTGAACAAATGTGAATATAATCTATATCCATGTATTTATTTTATTGTACTGTCATACATTATTTACCCAAATCACCACACCCCCTTTTTAATTTACATGTACCTAGATTTAATGTAGATTAACACATTAAGCGAACCAAAATCAGGATCACTAACCATCTATTAAAATATACATGTGTACAAACTCAAAGAAAATATACTAATATTCAACATCTCCCCTCATGTCGATACACATGTAATTATGATAAATTACAAATGCTTATCACATCTAATCTACTTAGTGAGTATAATAAACCCACGTCTCAAGCTTTATTTAATGATGATGACCATGATTTTGCAAATAATTGTAAGCAACTGACATTTTCAAAGTGTAATAAACTAATAAACACGACGGTGCATATTTAAAATCACTGAGATTGACCAAAAGAGAATTTTTGTGTAAAAAAAGAAAGCCCAATGCCCTACATGATACATGATAAATACTAAATACGGATTCATAATAAATTTTAATTCAATTCATTTTAAGTTCAAGCTCAAGTAAAAAAAAGTCAAATCACCATCACAAAAAACCTTAATACTCTAACTATGCATACCGGTTCTGTTTTTCTTTTTGAGTCTTGACACTGAAAAAAAATTTAAACCAAGTTGGGCAGTATAAGAACGATTTGACAATAAGGTGATAATGAAACCATTTAAATGCATTCTTCTTCTACCAGTAACTCCAAGAGAATTCGTCAACAACAAAAACTAAACACGATGTTTTCTTTCTCGTTTCACTTATTAAGTCCACTCATCCCCCTCCCCTATTATATATGTACTATGCTATTGTTTAATTGACCTATAAATCAGAACCTTTCTAGAATTAAACTGATTTCATTCCCTACAAATCCCAAAGTCTCAACCATGCACTTCAACAGATAAGTGACAGTGAACCTGGAATAATATGTCGAGTCATTCAACTTGTCTCCAAATATTCCATAGGAGAAAACATGTATGCTTCATTCAAGTAATACCTTTGTAAAAATACTCTTACATAAAAAACTGAAAACTATATTTTCAAAATTACTATTCTAATTTATCTTTCTCTACATTTTACTCTTTATTAAAAGAGTAAGGAAGAGAGCCATATTTTTCCAAGTCTATACCACAAAAAAATATTTTTCGTTGGATACAGAGCAGAGAGAGTGTTAGCAGCAGTGATAGTGCATATTCAAAGAAAACTTGACAAAAAAAAAGTTCATGTATTCTTCACACAATAAGCCCCACAAAAAAATACATTCAAGCGCAGAGACAAAATGAGCAAAGAGATGCTATAGACCTTTCACACTTACACCTTAGCTATATTTGGTTCATGCATAATTTTAAATATCAACCATGCCTCAACCATAAGTTTGTACACTTCCACCCTTGTGCCATAATTTCACAGAGTACAGAGTATATATTATATTTATAAGATTTTAGTTATATTAAGTCCGGGACTGTGAGCATGTGTGCGTAAATTTGTGATGGGAGCACTGTTCTAATCCTATTTGCAAACTTAGTCATCATGAAACATCAGCTGCACCACCAAGCAAACAGGCAGGAGTTAAAAAAACAGAGAGATGAGACTCTCAACAGTAAAAATCAGACCGGGCAAGTCTTAATAAGACATGCAAAGGAGTATTAGGAGAGAGTGAATGGGAGCTGGGCCAAACTAATTCCGAAATCAGATTCTCTTTTTTTCCCTATGTGAACTACTAGTATAATATACTCTTCCGATTTTCCCTAAGCTTTTACTCCTGATCCTCCTTCTTTCTCTCTCCCTTGCAGTCTGCTCATACATTTTACAATCATCAAACTTTTATAACTCCCAAACTCACATAACATGTACGAGTAAATATAAATACACATCTATCTACATTGAGTACCAAAAACTCTTTACTTTTTTTAGTCTTCCCTTATCGACGACGTCAAGAGCTCTTCGTCACTTCTAAAAAACTAAATAAGCAATAAGGCGAACTTGAGAAGTTTGAGATTAAAAAGCATAAAAGGCTCCCCCCCATCAGGCAAGTAATCTTTATGCAGTCACCTCATGATTAGTACTCGTAAGTAGTTTGAACAACCATTGAGAGTGTCTTACTGACTTCAATTATGATTGCTTTTCATCAACAAACTCAAATAGCATATAATATAAATAAGCATTCATTTAAAACCCAATCGTCTTCATTCTTGACTTTCAAAATTGGTCATGGAATAAAAATAAATCCAAGTTCCTCAACTTTCTTCAATCCACCTACCCCTTGGTCTATCCGATGGTTCTCTTGTTGACTTTATGTATTTAATATTATTCTTACGTGAATTTTGTTCCCTTTTACAAAAGTCAACATTTATCACAAAAAATTTATAGGATCAGTATCAAAAAAACAATAACTGGTACACAAAAAAAATCTACAATAAAATATAATGTTGTCAACTGACAACAAACAACAAGTCAATTTTCGGAGGCGGTCGTCCATGTATGAATTTCAGAACCCGAGCACAAGTGTCTCTTTCAGTGCCACTTACTGAAATGGCCCATTATGAATACAAAAAGAGAAGTGTTAAAGCAAAAAAAAATGTGCTAAATTATTGCCAGTGCCTTCGTGCAGATTTAAAGAGTTAAGTAACGATCTGAAACTGAAGAATGGAACATTCTATTTACAAGCCATTATTGCATATACATATAGGCATACACAATACACTTGTACACAATTATTGTAGTTATTCCAGGCAGTAAAAAAATACTAGGATGAACTTTAACAATGTATACTGTACATAGTATGTACAAATGAACAAGTAAAATATGTTATATAATGTAATGTAAGCTGACTAAATCATAAGGAATCTTTCTTGTTTGGTGAGAAATAAAAATATTTGATTTTATGCTGAGTTGAACAAACAGTCTTTTATGGCATTAAAAATAAACTATAGAATCTTTCTTTCTCAATACAATGCAAAAATCCATGTGGATAGTTTTACCATAGATTATATAACATCAAGAGATAGAGACTGACTACATTGAAACGACAACACACGTTCTGAACATTTGAAAGGAAAATTTTGCCTTCACCACAAAAGCCGCAACGAATAAAAAAACACACATTGTCAATTGTCATATGTCGCGACCTACCTACCTCAAAGATGCAGTACAATACATCTATAGCAAAATACTTATACTTTTTAAATCTTTCAGAGGAATACTTGAGCACTTGAGACTAATTTTGTAGTCACAGATATTCCCATCACTTCCTTCCTATCCAGTTATTTAGTATCTCTTCATTTTATATCTCCTAAAATCAACTTTTCCTGAAAACTTAAAACTACAATTTTGATGACTCACAACAATACTTAAAAATACATGTATCATTCAGGTACATTAAAAATATAACACAGAATGTTATATCTTTTGCTACAAAAGCTCAAAAACCACTTCAAAACAATGTATTTTATAAACATCGAGTAACTACAATAAATGTAAACAGAATACACCCAATAAAAAAAATTAACTAGAAAACAAATCGTTTTACAAATGAAATCCATACTATGGATATTGAGTATCACAAATATATTTATAAAACTCGGAAGTAACCAATTATGAGCTAGTAAACAAAGTACTATGTCCATACATCATAGTTAAATTACTACTATATAAGTATACACATGTTACTGTTTAATTGTCATGATACATATTCAGTTTTACCTAATCCTACAGTCTAAACATGAGTCCCACTCTCCCTCTGTCAATTACAAACAAAGCAAAATTTCCAATGTAATTATCACATAATGTAACATCAGTCAATGTAAAAATAACAAAGGAGATTGAGATCACCAAACTCATGGAGGCTAATACAAGCCCTCAGTATTATGAAGGGCGTGAAAAGTCATGACTCAAACAAGCATACAAAAATAAAACAATTATCAATTGAATCTTTAGTTCATTCTTGATACAGTAAAATTTTTGATGCCGCCAAGTTTTACTTTTGGTGTCACAATAATATTTTTTTCAATACAATTTGTAGTTATTTGAACTTGTGACGTAGTCTCCGTACACCTCTAAATCTGCAGACTTTCCAGACGATGAACTTCACCACCCATGCAGCACGAAAGGGGGCAAAGAATTTACTTTTTTTAATCTAGACACTCTTTTAACCACTGTAATATTTGTCGAGCCAATAAAAATCCTAATCTGCTAACTATACACATATATACAAAAGATAAATATTAAATAAATAGGTACCTCGGTCGTACATATCTGGCAACATTTTTTTCTTCTATATTTTAGACATTGGTTAAAGCCTTTAACTTCAAGCCAACGCATATGCCTATTGACATTTTCTATTACACATGATAAAAAAAATTATATTCACACAAAAAATTGCTGAAACTTATTATCACAATGAACGGGACGCGTACCTCTTTATTTTAAGTTTCTTCTTCAATTGTATAAAATATTTTTACAATAAAAAAAAATCTCTCTCACAAAAACCACCATGGAAAAAATACAGACTTGATTATTTCATTACTGTACATACATACAAGCCTTTACTGACAAATTGCAAAGTCACAATTTGATTATTGTTTTTATCTTCAAAAAAATTATTTCCTTCCTTCTCACTCACTCAGTTCATACATACATAGTACAGTAACACGTTCTTACTAAAGTATTAGGAGCTAACCAAGAACGAAAAAGTTAACTAACCGATGTTTCAGGTTGAACTTAATTGAGAATCAAAATGATAGTTTCGCCACATTGTAATACGGAAACTATACGGAAATACACAGATAATCATACAGATGCTGAGATTCGCTGGACTGCTACAAGAAAACACGAATGAGATCCCCACAAGTTTTGTACTTGAGATTGAGATTGAGAGTTGTGAGAGAGAGATGTGTGTACATGATTCACAATACCCCATCTTGGTCTTCAAATCATTAATCATTATTATTAAAATACACGAGAATTTCCGACTCGTCACACTGTGAGCATACGCATCACCAAGAGAGCATCTCCCACGTACAACTCCATCAATGATAGCTTACACCACGTTACGTGTATCACTACACTTGTATATAATTTTTTGATATAAAGTATGGACATTGTAGGATCATCATTTTGATATAAAATGTACATAGCAACATAACATAGGTATTACAACATCAAACTCTCACGTACAAACATTATTATACCCTATTCCATCTGCTCCCCGCGATGCGGATCGTTCCAACAACTATCATCATCATAGTCAATGTAGTCTTCCAAACAAGTTGAGGAACTCTGTGTATCATGAATACGGTAGTCTTCAAGAATGAACTACTACAGGGTTTAAAAAACAGTCCATGGGTTTTAAAAAAGTGTCTCGTCTCTCACTCGCATAACGTAGCCCACTAACCTTCTACTGGCAAATTTCCATTTACTTTTTCAGTTAGTTTTACAACATTACCCGACCATGCGTATTGTACGAAAATACACACACTAGTTCATTTTAAAACTAGCACCAATTCCCATTTTCCCAATATACTACATAGCACATACATAAAGTACTCTCAATCAGTGTCTCAAATACAAATTCTAGGCAAGTCCACAAAAAAAACGACTACTTAGTATACAAGCAAACTATACTTTTTTAGATTTTTTTCAAATAAGATTTGAGCTTTCGTATAATGAATTAATTTCCCCAATGCATTCGTATATTAAATATACACAAGTTTTATGTCGTAAAGAGCAGTCACCAGCATAGACATATATGCAGTATATTCCAAAATTTATGTTCTACCATGAAATTATGCCATTCAAACGTTACTACTGACACTGGCTAGTATAAGAGAGCGAAAGAGTAGTTTGAGACTTTTATTTTGAAGGAGGAGAGCACGAAGGATAAGCCGGGCTCAAAAATTTAGAATGAGTCAACTAAACTTATGTCACTACAGAAGTGGGAAACTTATGCATAAGAAAGAGTGTGTAAAAGAGAGGCTTGTACAAGTATACGTAACGAACGAGTAACGCATTTGCTCAATGGATGAGCAAAGACAAAAAAAACTAAAAAGAAAAAAAACCAGGTCGCTCATTCCCTACTTCAAATCTTTCTGTCTCTCACTCCAACTCGTCTTCAACTGAATATACAAAGAGTATTCCTGGCAAAGACCACAAAATGACAAATTATCCTTCTATCTAATCAACTGACTTAACTTTTAATGTAAATTAAATACATGTTGTATTATAAGAATGTGACCCAAAGGTAATTCATTTCAATTTTAAACAAATCTTTTCACAATGACCTATCACCTCTTCTCTACAAGAATGATCTAAAAATTGTTTAAATAAATATGCAAAATCCCACAAGGACCATTCTGTTTCTTTTATTCAGTAAACGTTACACAACAAGTTTATGTTTTACTCAAGGAAATAATTTGTACTTTGTAATTTCCATCGAATCAACATCAAACCTACACAATGCACGGTTCCGACTCAATGTTTCTAATAATCGAATCAAAAGTTTTTACCAAAATTTTTGTTTTTTTATAATAATCATCTCCAATCATCAATATCTATCTATCTATTATTATACATATTATAGATCGTACAGTACACATATAATGCTGTAAACCAAGAGTGCTAATTCAACTGCTAAAATAAAAATGGAAAAGAAAACATTTTCTTAAATTGTACTGCTATTGTGAATTGTAAATAGACATTCATATTTTGTCATGCCTTTCTCATACGTGCAAAGTCAGAGAGTAAAGTGGCAAGCAAAGCATTCACCTTTACGTGACCTACTATTCTACAAGTAAAGGTCTTCCACACTAATTGTAAAAGCTATTTAACAATGCTTTGTTACATTCTCTCTCTGTCTTTCTATATCCTACGAGTATATTTCATTCCTCATTATAATATCTGTTTTTAGTGTAGAATAATTGTAATGTAAAAATTATTATGAATTTTATTATATGACCAACATGAGTCTTTCTTTAATACACTCAAACTTTTTTTTCCCTCGACTACAGTTGAATTTAAACTGTTTAAAACTCTGTAAAGAATAGTATTCAAAGAAGAGCATAAAAGATTCCTAATCCTATGTACACACATGACACGTACATAGTACATACATATACTCATACTCATCCAAGTCATCTTGAAAGATTCTTAATCTATATTCTTTTCTATTCCATAGAAAAGGCAAACAAGAAGATTGAAGAGTTACTTCCTTCTAAATTTTTGCAACAGACAGTCATTCCTCTACATTGTACTACATGTAAGATTTTCATGCAAATAACAAATTGTTTCCTACATAATATGCATATGTGTGTGTGTATCTTTTTTTAAAGCTATCTCTCTCTCATTTCTTCTGTCTGGAGTTTGTAGTAGTGTTGGTCGCTTCCGACTTTGGATTTTGTTGGATGCACAAAGAAAAAGTTAACTGGTGTGCACTCCATTCCTATTTTTAGTCCCCCGAACCAACAAGAAAACATAACGGTATCGTGAACACATTTTTCTGACTCCGTACACAGTAGACTGTGAGTCCTGTTCATGTACAGGACGACTCTGCCGACGACTACCTATACTGTACAGAGACTCCTCATCATCATGGCCTCACTTTTTGGATTCCAAAAGTAACATTGCTAACACTCTCGTCCTCTTCACCAGGTCGGTTTTACTGCCTCGTCTGTAGAACAATAATATGATGATCGTATACATGTAGATTAACTTGACTACATTCCAGCCCTGGTTGTCTAACCAAATTTTATCACATTGAATTCATTCAACAAGTTATATGTCATACAACTTGTTTAGAATCAACCACAAAAACTCTCTCTCTCTCTTCACTCTGCTCCCTTCAAGATTCTGCACAGATCACTCAAAGTTTCTTATCAAAATTCTAATTATGAACTCTTAAAAAAATATTTTGAATTATTTACCATTACTCCCAGTGTAAATCATCCCATTCAACTTAAACTGAATTGATTTAAAGTACATTTTATTCACAATCATTTCAAAAGTTAAAGAACTCGAGGTATATAATTTTAATTGTCAAGTTATCTAATAAACAAAATGAAAATTAAGTACACTACTCTAAATTAAAGTAATTAACTGAAGATCATACAAATCACTACACAAACCAAAAAGTAGTTTTACGAGATATTCACTATTGCGACAATGCTCAAACCATAAATTTTTTTCTCCTACAAGACATTATCCACAAGAGATAAAAAAAATAAAATATTATTATATGTTCCATTTTAGTCTAACCAAAGGGAATGAGTGTAATGGTTAGTGATGTGGGAGTACTCTCGTCATTCATGGTTGTCAGAATGAAGAATTTAAGAGAGAAAGAGAAAGTGAAATAGATATAACAAAAATATTAAAAATACATAACATATCAAGTCCAAATTGCTTTGAGACAATAAAGAAATTATGAGCATCTTTTTGAGTTTGTATCATGATAAATTACTATACTCACAATAGTCAGAATATTGTATATTTTTTTTCTTTCATGTTTGAGTATTTGTCGTAGGCTTTAAAAGAACAGAGAGGAGCGCAATTGTAGTGAAAGGATCATCATCAACTACCATACAAACTACACATGGTTTCATTGAATTGTTCGTCCATGAATTATGACACAATCATAACAATTTGGAGGCGTATATATATATACAAAGAATGCATAAACAATCAACAAAAAAAGAGACTACATGCATAATAAAGAAGAGTGGACATAGTGAAAGACAAACCTGTCAACCCAATCCCGATTGCAAGTAGAGATATCTCAACCAAAATAATCAATGTAAAATATTCTAAGATACATTACATAAATTGGACCAATCAACATTTTACATGTTTAATATTATTAAACAATTAAAGATTAGTATTCATATTAAAGACTTGCAGTTACCAAAATTCAAATAAATAATATAACGATTATCCTTTAAATATTTCTTCAACCATAAGTATGATCCAAGTTTAAAAAAAGAAAAATTTAAATTAATTTGAAAGCAGTTCAATGATACAGTCTTGTATATACCCACCAAAAAACAAAGCAAATGAAGCATTGTATACAAGTACCACGACATACTGTATGCATCTATCTAGGTGGTATTCTTGTGTAGTGACAAGATGTGTATATGCGAGAAACATTAAAGTTGCCAAGTGTAAATAAATAAAGAGCTTCAAAACTTAGACTCAACGAACAGAGTGAGGGCTATGAATGTCAATTTACATACATCGAATCTCAGGTGTATATAGTAAAGACGACCGTACATTCACAGCCCATGTCATGCTTATGAATAGGGAAGTGCGTTGTAAATGTCATCTCGAGTCGACATGAAAGTTACCTAGAAATATACATGTAGGAGTCGAGTGTACATGTGTATTGTGTACAACCAAAGTTAATTTGCATGAAAATAAGAATCATATTTGTACTGCACTGCGAGGGAGTAGTTAAATGAGAATAAAAAGTAAAAGGTAAACAGTCCCAATCAACTGTACACCCTAACCCCAACTGACCAATGAACTAACGTCAAGTCACTTGATGGCCTAACCTGATGAAAAGCCAATGTCAATATTATGTCAAAGTAAGCTTTGCACACGAAAATCAAAACAAAAGCAAGATATACGTAGTCAAAAACCAAACAACTTGAAACCTTTTTTTACCATAATCCCATACAACATTTCTGTAATATACAAGTAAATGACGTTGAAAATTTTAAATAAAATTTTAAAATTTACGCAACCTGCTTAATTAGTCATATACTGTTCTGTTATCCATGATAGAGTTGCAGTTGAGCAATAATACAAATATGGAAATATGGTAAATAGGCTGAGAGATGAGAAGGGGTGTTATGGTTTTCCTTTTAATCCAAGTGCCAAACCATTTCGTATCATTTATCCAGAATATTAAATTTATGCGTCAATGTGTATGGTGTATAACTAACTAAACTATTAACTATCACATGGAATAAGTACTTCAGCATCATAATGTAATGTAGTTGAAGTCTTGTTCGAGTATACAAAATTTTATTTTTCTTCTTTTGTACACAAGTGTAAAAAAATGACGACAGTTTGTTTACTCCATGTCCCTGTTATAATTTTCTCAACTTGGACTCTCAATGAGTTGGTGCACAATTTAAAGAGACAAAAAGAGAGATAGAACGTTGTGTCAGAGAATAAGAATAAAAAATCTATAGTTTAATTTCATTGTGGTCTTTAGACTTGGTATTTGGTTACAGTGTTTACATATGAGTGATAACCAGATATGCTAGATGGGCCGGTTTCTTTTACAGCGGTAATTGAATTTTACACTGGCGTATTTAAATTTTTCACAGAATGGAATGTATAGAGGCGCGACCACAAATTGTAAGTGACGATGACACAAACCAAAAAAAAAGAATATAAAAATATTCTGCAAACAGAGTAAAAAAAATTAATAATGTAAATGATATGCACAACGTCCCTTTTTGTCTTATTTTTTTTGTTTGATACTCCACAATTCATAATATTATGTGTATGTCCCTAAAAAACAAAAACATTTTTTTATTACAAATGAGATGAATAAACTTGCACACCGAGCTTCTCGTAAACTTAAAAATTTGAACAAAAGGATGTATTACAAATTCTCAACTTGTGGAACAAAAAAATAAAAACACATCAGAATCAAAATATGGACATGGTTAGAGATTGAGCTTCTGGAAAAAAAGGAACAGGAAGTACGGATGGAAGGATTTATTCATTCGGTGCACTCACTGGGTGCTAGATATGTTGTAAGATTAAGATTAATTGTACTTTGTTTTTACAGTGCATATTTCGTATATATAAAAACTGCTCATATACTGACGCATTAAGCTTAAATGTTTATACTTTGTACACAATGTGTGTATTTACAAATGTATAACAATAGAAAATCTCCTTTTTGCACTCTTTTTTTGCCATTATTATACTGATGAATTTGTTTTAGTGAACACGTGCACGTAATACTTTTTAGTTTGTACTGACATGCCCTGACAACTCACATGCACAATTATGACACTAATGCTTCATTTGAGTTGAGCCGCATCTTCAAAAAATTTAAGAATACAAAAAAAAAACATGGAAAGCTCAATAGCTTTCTAATTTGATGAAATATTTGAAAAAGGCACTTTATAAAACCTTACAAGTTATTATAGCGTACTACCATTTTTGGTAGTATAGGTCATCGAGGGAAGAAAATGTCACATTATGTGTAATCCTGCACAATAGCACAATCCAATAATTTACTTTTAAACACACTCCTTTTCCTTTCCAATGGATTCTCTATTCAGTAAAGATAAAAACCTACGAGTTTAAAATACGAGAATTACACGAATCATCCTACAAAAAATACCTCCTGACTCCTGTTTTATTGTGCGTAGCAATGATGATACAATTTTATTTTTTCCTGTACATTATTTTGTAATTCCTTTCCTGGATTTTATAAATTCCCCAATTATTCCCAAAATCATTTTTTGTCAGTTTGACATAAGAAAGAATTCATAAAATTGAAAGCATGTACACGTTTAATTCATAGTTAAGACAAAAAAACTTTTTCCTAATTAAATTGAGCTACAAAAAAACTCAAGAAGACTAAACTGTTGATTATAAAGAAGTAGACATAAACTTTGAAAAGTACACATTCTTTATTTGTGTAATGAATGAGTAGTGGTAAATGAGGAAACAAGTGAAAAATTTTAACCTATAACGTGGCAAAAAAAATTAAGATACTAAATATATTTATTTTCGAGTACATAACATAATAAAGAGACAATATAAAAAAAACATTACAAAGAAAAAGTAATGAGCCGTTAATTATATTACTATCATAAATTGAAACTTTAAATGTTGAGCAGAAATGATGATGTTCGGTTTTAGTGAAAGTTTCAAAAAAAAGTGATAATAATCATAAAGTGTAAAGTGGAGGTAAAAAAAGAGAGAAAAATGTATAAATATATGTGTAGTGCATACAGATACACGTAGAGAATGATAATTTCTTTTAGAGTCTTAAAGTAAATATACAAAAGTTAGACCTTCAAAATTCAACACCTACTCTCCTTATGCTACAATAATGATGTCAGAAGAAGTAGACAATCACAGCAATATAGAATATAATCACCTTCCACATTCAGGCAAAATAATTGAAACACTTTTACCTATTGTGTACAGATGTTGTACAGATGACATTATGAGAATGAAACGAACAAAACTGAAATGTTGTTGGAAATAAATGACGAATACAGGTTAGTACTACTAACATCACAATTTATTTGTGCTATATGATGATTAATTGGATTGGGGCATGACCCCACATAAAAAAATAGGGAAAAGAGAGAGAAAAAGGTGAAAATATACTCACGACACATAGTGCATAGTACACTACTACTAAATGTAGTTGAAAAAGACAATTCCTCATGTAATTGTTAAATGATAAGACGTTCTCCTGTTCTCCGTATAAAGTACAATATAAAAATGGTCAATGATGTAAAATTTCGGCTTCTGATGACTACAGAAAAATTGCTCCTTGTCATGCACATAATGTACAAGACGTGTAATGCATATTATTATATTGAAAATTTTAGACAGGTTGAAAGTTGTAACAACATTGAACAGGTAGTAGTAGTAAGTAGTGGGGTTATAGGAAATTGAAAAGAATTTTTTCCCTATTATCCTCAAATACCAGCTTCATTATTTTACTGTGGTAAACTAAACATGATTTACTTTACTGCTGCTAAATTACAATACAATCTGCTCCACCGTCATTTGACTGTTGAGAGATTCTAAAGAATATCATTATTACAGACTGATAGTATTGTGTGAGTACAACTCGTGTACATTGTGAACTTGGACGTGTGTATGAGTAACATCATTGTACAGATGATGCCTCGACATACTACACACAAAAAAATATTTGATTTGAAGAAGAACCACAATCAAGCGAACCAACTGCAAATCCCGTTAGACGAACTATACACCTACATACATAACTTAAAACATGAAGGAAGGTGCTGCATGGTGCTGCAATTTATTTATTTGTGACGACGGTCTTCGGCTCGTCGCTTAACTCGCTTCGTTGGTTTGGTTTTATAGTTTGGTATGGTATTTGGTATGTAACAATCTCTATCTACGCGAATATGTAAATTTCAACTTCATACCATCATGATTCAATTAGGTCCTACATACTATATATTTTTATATAAATACCTATATAGAGAGAAACCTTGCATATAATACACAATATGATGTTTTACTTTACAAGTATGACACAAAATTCTTTTAAAACTCTGTTTTCAATATTTTAATTACAGCTTTTCTACTACAAAAATCTTATTTAGCTGTAATCGCACAAAAATTATGATTAATGAAGACACCGATTCAGTTACCACTTTATTTTTCGTGAAAAGTTGTTTAAAAGACAACAACAACAGCAGGTAGAACAGAGACATATTATAAGAAACCCCATGATTGTATACTTTTTAAATGTAAAATGCTATAGCTGTAATTTAAAGGACAAGCTAGCAATTACGACACAATTATTTAACGCTCCACTAATATTTATATTATTCTACACGAACATGCCCACACAAAAACATTCACAACTTAAAACACGTGACTCGGTATTTTGTTTATGTATTTTTTTTGTCCTGTTGCATTTCTTCAATTTAGTTACTAAAGTTCAGCAGCTAAACGGAGTAATAATATCATGGATGATTATGATTTATCATGACAAGTAAATTTAATTGTAGATTAAGGTAAATAGACATGAAATTACTTGTATCATTAGCACACCGTATGCAACAATATCATCAGAACCATTTCCAATTTCATTTTGCATCGTCAAAGATGTCTTCAGATATATGTATTTTTTCTACAATAGACACCTGTGACAGGTGTTATATTACTCTCAATACTTTTTTGTTAATACTGTCATAAATACACATTTACAACAATAATTTAATTGTACTATGAATCAGAATTATTTTATATTTTAAATGGAATGTTCAATTTTTATTATTACCTTTTCCTTGGCACGTCCAACACTCTTTTGCACAGATTTGGCCAACTTTGAATCCACCATGGTGGACATGGTTTTTTACAAAATGTTGAGTATAAAATTTCACTGAACAACACTGGATGGAAAAACTTGGAAGACTTGTACTTGAATGATTTTTAATATTTTGTAAATTAACAATTGTGTGGAAGCTGACAGACCAAAATATAGGAGCAACAAATTACAAGTAAAAATACTTGTGGTGCAAGATGCAGTATAAACACAACGTCTCACTGTCTTCTCTGATGACTGTCGAGGACTATCTTTTAATTCGCCTACGAACTCTTCAAGAACCAGGCCAAACAGATCTCTCAAATAACAAGTGTACCTCTTCCAATTCCCAGCAAACCACTGCCAATTTTTTTTCACTCATTTGATCATAGAGGAATTACTCTTTTGACATTGAGCATCAAGAGTGGGAAAACGTATTTTCAAAATCCACGTTTTTTGAGTTTTTTTTGTTTTGGAAAGAACTCTTCAAAATGTAGTTAATTAACCTTTTTTATAATACATTGGAGTAGTTTAACGCTTCTGAATAACAAGGTATTAAATTTTACATATCAAACTTAGCAATCTTTACAGCATTGTAAGTGAAAAGGGTTATTTCTAAACAATAATTGTTTAATTGTTTCAGATGTCGTATACATTACATTGGCCCAACCACTCAATAGATGTATGGAGGGATAGCAAGACGATTTTCGATAATACAAAAGTAGTGTACACAAGTGGAATCAGACATACTTCCGTGGCTTATGCTGAAAAACTTGGAACTTTAACTCCAGCACTAAGTTTACAAGCGGATGTTTTGTTCCCAAATTCGTTGGCAGCTACTTCTGATCAATCAAATTCCAATGAACCCTGTGCTGTTGGTTGTAAAGGCAATCAACTTGATAGTGAGTTTCCTCTAGAACTTAGAACTCCAACTTGTGTTCCACTAGTACAGTACCCAACTCCAGTAAATTCAAAGTCATCTTTGGAGGAACAAGACATTTGTGCTCTACCTATCCTCAATTGGGAATTGTATCTTCATAATTTCAGAGAGACTACCTTTGGTAGAACATCTTTTAATCATGTCACATCGGACACGTCAAAGTGTCGAAAAAAGCGGTATGTTTTATAAATCTTTAATTGACAACATTGTGCTGAACATTTTATCAGAATAAGTATTGATGTTTCGTATCTAATTCTTATTCCATCCTTGTTACCTTTTTAGGGAAGTTTTACCAAAGATAAGATCAAAGCAAGATGAAAAATCGACAGACTCGACCAATACTGTGAAAAAAGATCCTCCTAAACGGACACGAGATTTGGTGAAGGAGCTGGTGAGTACAGACGTTAATATGGATAACTTGAAGGATGCCATCACAGAGATGACAACAGATATACGAAAGAAGAAGAGAGAGAGAATATGTAAATTACCAGCCCCTAAATTTCGTCGTCGTAATGACGTGATACCTGAGGCCACATTAAGAAAATATAAAAATGTACCAAATGTAAGAGTTCAAGGGACGTGGAATTTTTTGTACAATCAAAAAGGTGCTTGCGAATGGACTTTTGATCCATCATCAAAAGATGCTCGTATTTTATTTGTTGCAAATGGATCTCATTTAAGTAAGAAAATCATTTTTATAAAAATTCATTAATAAGCAGTTGTATTTATTCATTTCTGCGGTTTTTGAATAGCTTAGATACATTTTTTTTGCAATGTCACGAAATAATGTCATAATAATAATGTACTTTCATGAATTTCTTTTCCAGGAGCTGTCAGAGTAGAAAAATCTCATCCGGCATCTATGATAAGTTATACTGTCAACTCTGTGTGGGATGAGGAACGATCTGTACAAAACGAGACTCAACCAGACTCTCGAGAATTTTTAAATGATGCAATATTTCAAATAACAGCTCATAGAAGTGAATCTTTCGTGGCTGTACGTCGTGGAACGACTATTGACTTGTACAATACAATTGACAAACCATCGTATCTATCTTGTATACCAATTCGAGGTTATTCCCGGACTCAGTATAGAGGTCATAGCAAGAATAAAGTAGATGACAATTTAATATTTTCTGCGTTCGATCTCAACCCTTACAATCCATGTGAAATTGTTACTTTGGATCAAAATTTTATGATACAACATCACGATATCGTCGCAGAGTAAGTTTTTTTTATTGTCTTATACACGCAAAGAAAGGAAGAAAAACAGTCATTGTACAATTATCTCAAGTTTAATTTATTTTTGAAAAAAAAAAATGATTTCATAGAAAGTCAACTCCTGGAGTGTCTGCAATGGACGACGATCTTTTCAATGTGGTGCCAATAGCTACTGAGGACCAATTTTCGTTAAATAAAGCAGCCGGACTAAGTTTTGCAAATGACTTGTCCACCATGTATTTCTATTACAATAGTAAAGTTTATTTTTATGATAGACGACAAAGATATAAAATTGATGGTGTTTCTCAATGTCCTGATTTTCATTCCCTCTTTGATCTCTGTAATGATCAGTCATCCATCGCACTGTCTGATCAACATTACTTTAATTCTGGTACGGAAAACAAAATACAAGAATACGTCAGCTGTGTCCAAAGATCACACAATCCCAATTACTACTATGTTGGTACATCTTATCGTATTTTTCTCATGGACTGGAGAGTACCAAAACATCCTGTGATAAAATTAAGCCATGGTATGCGGTCTCCAGCTGCTTACATTGACACTAATTATGTAAGAAAACAATATAAATAATAACAATATACTTTATTCAAAGTCACTGTTCTCTATAAGAGACGTGTATATTTTCTTAAATAATTTCTTGTGTATAAATATTTTAAAATGATGGCTTTGTATTTTTGGACATTTTCTACAGAACAAAAAATTTGAAGTTGTGATTGCTGGTAGTCAACGCAGACCTGAAATATTTTCAGCCGTGTTAGACTACGCTCATGTCAGTTGTGTGGATCGACCAGAGTGTACAGCAAAAAACCCTGTAAGTTTAATGTTGTGAATTAACTCAATTTTGTAGCATGCAATCGTTTTTCAGATTTGATACTTAGTATCAGATACTACTAGTATTATTATTGTTAAATGAATCTTTTTCATTTAGTTAAATATTCCTCCAATCCTAAGTTTAATATTTGTTCCTCAATCCATATGAGACAATTTCATTTGTTTATTTTTTGATCATATTTTCAGATCCTATCTTCATACCCTCGTCATTTGTCAAATTCAATGGATTTCCTTGAAGGTGCATTTAATTGTGGAAATCAATTCGCCTGGGAAAGTGAAAGTCGTCGAGTGACTGGTCATTGTAATGCATGGTGTACCGGACTCTCAATTTGTACTCTCCCCGGATCAACAAAATTAAATAAACCACCCGGTAGTGGTGTCATCAGTACAAATAATTTTGGTGATATATTTTATCAGGTAAATTGGCAAATTGTACTTTGATTTCATTTTTTTTGCAAATCCAAAGAAATTGACTTTATATATTTACTTGTGGGTAGGAATGGACTCCAAAACCATTAGAATGTCATCGAAAGAACAATCGTACGGATCCTAAATGGACTGATTTTCTTGATCAGTGGAAAGATAGCATGACTGTGAATTTTCTTGGTGAGCTTCAGTCTCCTTCAAAAGATAAAGGTTCTAAAACAATTTTCATGGATTGCACTGCTATAATTGAACCAAATGTAGCTCCTGTTGAGGAATTACAGAAAGTAAACGATACATATTTTAACCCCTTTGAAATGAAGAAATCACAATATGAAAGTATAAAGGCAAATTTAAAGTCTGTAGAAGAGAATACCCAGACGTTAAAAAAATTCAAGAGTACTAGAGCTAAGGAATTGGTTGAGATTTGGGAAAAGGACTGGAAGTGTAAAACACCATCACATGAATGCACAGCAGATGATTAAGAATAGAATGGTCACTGGAAAGATGAAGTAGACTCCAAGTCTTGGCCGGCAACTATTACAAAGGGAGAAAGAAAGATTTAATAATGTAATTAATCATGGATGACAATAAATATAATTTTTTAAAAGTATTTTCAAGACCTATATAGTGCCTATATAAATAAATATATGTACTACTACGACAAATATTTAAGCCCTACATACCTTGAAATTAAAATCATTTGAGCCAGTGCATCTTCATCACTAACTCCGTCTTGTAGAGGAACCTCAAGGAGCACTTTCTCAGCAGACATAAAGTTCAATGGCAATGAACAGTGAGTAGAATTGAGACAACTTTGAGTAAAGTTAGGTAATTGGTAGAGAACTTTATTGATTTCAAATTTTGCATAAATTGTATTTGAGACCTATGAATTTGATAACCAATTTAAATTAAGAACAACTAATTCACGCTGCAAGTACTTATGATTTACATATTAATTAGCCTATGAAATAATAATACAATTGTACTTACAACATCGTTGTCGCTATAAAAAATGTAATAATAGTATCCCGTGGATGTTATCTCATGAACAGTCCGCATACGAACAGCATATTTCATCATGGAGTCTTGACTTCAGGTGACATGTAAAATAATTTAAGTATTTATTATTCAGTTATGGGATGAAATTATAAAAATATTATAGTCAAATTTAAGACCTTGAGCACCGGGGTGATGGTGTAAAAGACTGCGTGAATAAGGTGTCACCTCAAAAAAAGAAAGAGAAGTGAAAGTGAATTGGTTATGACACAGAATCTAATAGAATCTAAAAGGGAAAGTATTTGCAAAAAAAGGTACCCCCATAGCAAGTCCAAAGATTTTTAGCAAAAGATGAACCGGATGATCTTATATCTTCTTCGTCTATTTCTTCATCCTGCTGCTGTTGTTGTTTTATTTTCTTTGAATTATTATTAATTTCATCGGGTTCAACACCCACAGGATTTGGTGGGTCATCTTCCTCCTCAACTCCAACATTTTCGTCCATGTCTTCACTCTCTCGTAGTTCACCATTGTCGACATAGTCATAAGCTTCTAATATTTCAAAATGATTGTGCATATGTGCAACTTTGTTACATTAAAATATCATAAATGACTTTAGTAAGACCTTCATCATTATCATCAGTGGTTCCTTTTACTTGCCGAACTGTTCGATTAAATTGGGGATGAGTCGTCATTGTAGAATTTTTGCGTCTATATTTCTTTCTGGTAACATTTTTTGTAGGGACTTCAACAATGTTGTCTATGGATTTTGCTGAATCAAAAATAATAGTTGGTAGGCACTAATGTTTAATCTATAGTATCAATAAGTCTAAGGCATTCATTACCTTCAGGCGTCATGTTCACAGTCGGTAAAACTACTGTTTGCACAATAACTTGATTCTGAGCTGGTTTTTTCCATGAGGGAGCCATACTGTTTTTTAGTTCATGAACATGTGAAATAATATTTATTGTACGTATTTTTATTAGCTAACTTGAATTTACAAAGTCTCATAGTTGTATGTAACTTACAAATGCCCATATTCCTTTTTGTGGGTAGTTGACATTGACATTTCTTCTTTCTCTGGCTTTTCCCCAGAATGAAATTCTACCTGATTGAGAGAAAATGTCGAAATCAATCGTAAAATGTCTTAATTACGTAACTTGCTGTAAGTTTAGAAATAAAATGAAAATATAATTTTTTCTACTTTGATTTCACCCTCTTTTGCGGAAACATTATCTTCCCATGGATCAACAGTGTCATCAGTTTTTGAAGGGGGGTCCAGTAAAGCACAGTGCTTCAAATTCTTAGTTCCTTTTACAACCATTAGTCTAGCTCCCTCATACCTGTGAGAATGTACAGGAGGATTTTGTAATTAAAATAATTTTAAAAAAAATTATTTTTGTGTCTTGATTTACCTAGAACAAACTGAAAGAATAACTTTACTTCCTTGCAATAAAAAGAATCCCCAATATTCAAGTGAGTCATCAGCTAACTACAATCAAGATGAATTAGTTATTTAAAATTTTACTTTCAGAGTTAAACTCTGAGAGTTTCTTATTCATTTGTATTTAAGGTCATATTATATTTAAAAAAATACCTGAACGTGCTTGTCCATCTCAAAGTGTTGCAAATCTTCAGAAATTGTTGGCTCTGTACAGATAAAACAAGTAAACATTTTATCTGCCTCCATGATTTTATTTTTACAAAAAACACAATAGTCAATAAACTGACCTTGATCCAACAGATAGGCATGGAAAGTCGCATTCATCCACAAATCTTGACCTGTATTCATTATGATGCACAATAGTATTATTTGGAGGCGAAAAAAAATGATCACTGAAAAATGAAAAATTGTCTTCTTGCTTTACTGACCTTCACACCAAAATGTCGATATAGGTTTGTCCACGGTGACTAAATCTGACTAAATTTCAGAAAATAAATAATAATTATGAGACAATTTGTTTTAAAATGAAATATATGAAATTGACAAGTCCTTGAAAATTTTCTTGCCTCTCCGAGATGATATGTCACGTCACTGAAATGATAGTAACGTATGTAAAGAGGGGTAACGAGAAGCATGCACGGCAGTAAAATTGTGACAAGGCAAAATATTATGACACGGAATGGACCTCTAAATCTTGGCCTTGATCCTTGAAAATAAAACATTAATTAAATACAAATTAGTTATTCTTTGTTAAAGTCTGTCTATAATATAGAATTTTTGTAATTGTTTCTTGATGGTGAAGTTTCTATAATATAATGAGTAATTTTCAACTTTAAACCGTTAAATTGTTTATCCTTTGAAATTCAATTTTATAATTCAATTAGCAAAAATCTATATATTATAGAGTACCTTCTTGTAAAGCCATGGAAAATCATTAAAGGACCTTAAAATTACACGACCTCCGTTTAGAAAACAATTTGTACTAGTAATCGAGGTTGTCAAGTTTTTAGAAAGCAAAGATCAATGATCTAAATACAATATTTTTTCTTCTTCACAAAGACATGAATAAAATTTTTAGCCATTTTTCTATGAAAAGAAGAAGAAAAATTTTTAGTTCTAAGATAAACGAATGAGATATGTAATATAGAACGGATGTACAAAAAACTATATTATGAGAGTGAGATATTTAATTAAAATTGAAAATCATGGCTCGTTTTATTTCTCTGCAAGTATAATGTTTGCAACGCCAAGTGACATGATGACAATGTCATTGGAATACAAATGATGAACTTACCTAGATCACTCATCGAGTGGTATCTGTAGTAGGAATGGATGGAACGACTCTCAATTTTCCCTGCCATGATCAATTAGTAGCAATGTGAAATCTTTCCCTTTAGTTTCAAACTAGATTCACCGTTTCATGGACAGAATAATACACAATTATGTGTATTATTACAATCCAATATATTTTTTTTGTCTCTGGAAAGATTATGGATCTAAAAACACTTAATTCTTTCACACTCAATTCTTGGACAGGCACTGGAATTTGTTTATGTGTTGAAGACGTGCAATACTTAAAAATTATCCACAAATTAAGAATGAGAGATGGAAAAATTATGCCATGTTCTTTGTCAAATTCTACATTGTAAAGGCTGACATTGTATGTACAAGAGTTTTTCCCCTCCTTCAGTTTTGACAATATAGTAATTTTGCACCAAAAAATTGAGCACTATAAAAATTTTGCAGTGATTTTTATTTTTTTTTATATAATAACGATGACACGCCAGTCTTTATTTTTACAATGACACTGATGATGGGTTGGCCTAGTGAGAATTACTATTTCAATATTTTTTGAAAGAGAAATGAGAAGGACTGTGTGTGTATACTGACAGTTTCAATTGTGTTCTGCTCTGATCATTAGCAAGTTGCATCCTGATTCTCCTTTAGTATTCTCAGGTGAGACAATGAACAGAAAAAATGTAATATAAATATAGGTATAATTATTGTGTATAATGTCCCTAGAATGAAATTTAAATATTTGTATTTACCATCCATGTAAGATATTGAGCATTCCTTATGCGTAAATCCATCCCTATTATTTATGTGTATTACTTGTAAGTTGTGGTAAAATAATAAATAATGATAGATTTTCCAGTTGAAAAATTTAAAACTAAATGATACAGAGAGCACGGCCATGTACATATGAGACACTTTATGTACATGACAACAAGTCTTCTCACTCCAGTGTATTTCCATTGGAAATTGTAAATCTGAATATTTAATTCTTCCTCTGGTGTCATTATCTCTCTGTGTCTCTTCCGAAACTTGAGAGAGAGAGAGAGAGAAGCCCACTATTAATTAATATGTAGGGCACGAACAGTTTTAGAATTTTGGGAAATGAATGTTAACAGTTTTTCAAGTGAAAGTCATATACTTTGTAATTTCGTCTTCTCACTTGTAGGCTCATATAGCAGAGAGTTGAAAGAAATAGAAAAAGAAGATTACGTAATGAACAGGTGAGGTCTATGGCGAGGATGAATAATTTTCATGCATACCTAGTTCAACTCGTGTATAATTTTGAGCTCATGGATATTCATTACTTATTTGCCTTGGATCTCAATGCATCATATTTGTTGTGAGCTGTGAATTACGTTGCTAAATATTTTCTAAACACAAATACAAATTGCTTTTTATGCTTTAACCTCGCTCAAGTTGTAATTTACTACAAGAGTTAAATTTAGTCTTTCTATAATTATCCAACTTGACCATTCACTGGACTTTATATAAAACAGATGATTCCAAGTTATTTTAATTTTATTGTACAGTATTTTGAATATTTGAGGATTTGAATCAAGAAATAAAAATAGGATTTCATCATCAAGTGTACATATTTAGTAATAATAACTTTGTATGACAAAACGAGCGCTCCATAATGGTTAAGATAATTGTACATGTATAATGTATTCACACATTGTTCCGACTGTTCTTACAGACAGGCTGACAATATTTGACACGGCTTAAAAGAAATTACATTAGAATCACAAGAACACGAACAATACATGTGTGATTCATTTTTACATTTTAAAGTAAAACTTACTTTCACATTTTGTTAAATAAAAAAATCCGTGGATTTTATGGATGTAGGCATAAAGTTGTATTAAGTTAGTACTGTACTATTACTAATATTAAATTTATAGCTGTCAAAAGTCTTTTAAATTCTTTCAAGTTACTTTGCACACTTTTTTGCAAGTGTACATTGTAGTTCTTTTATGTTTTTATTTTTGTGTATATTTCAGGATATTAATAATATTACTTTACTATTTGTTTGTTCATTTGGGAGCTATAGTTGTAGTTTCATGTGTGGGACAAGTACATTGCTCCCATTGTCCTATATGAGACACACGTTTATTACAGATTAAATTTTTTAGTTTGTAAAAAGAATCATATTCAGTCATATAAATATAAATGCATATAACGATTGCCATCGAACTTAAAAATTAAGCTACAATTAAGAACTAAAATAACATGTCATTTTCATTGTACGTTATTGTTTTTAAAAAAAGATACAAGACAAACAAGTCATTGTAGATTCGAGAAATTATAAATTGGATTGTAGAGTATGATTTTGCACAAATTTGTTTTGGTAACTAAGTATTACAAAATCAACTGTACACTTTCACAATCGTGGTTACAATTATTTTTTATCAGACATAGGTCAGACATAGGGCTGTTGATACATAATGTGATTACATGAAAAAGATGCAATTGTAACAAGTTACCCAGCACATCTTAACTCTTCAATAAGTATGAATGAATCGATGACTCTGTCTTTTGTTATAATTAATTAAATTAGCTTAACTTGGTTGAGTATTTATGACAGCAGATCCAAGTCAGTCGAGTGACACCTCCACATTCTGGTTCGAGAGTCACAAACTCTCAAGTCTTTCAAGTAATGACAATTTTTTTTTGAATAATTAGTAGATTTCCTATCAACCCAAAAAAGACTAGACGAGAACTAGAATTCTGGAAAGTCTTGTGGCATTGGCGTGGGCACTGGTAACGGATCGGATTTGAGCATTGACACGATCATGCTGTGACAAAAACAACAATTCAATTAACATTATGAGACATTAGGTATTTATCAATTGGAAATACATATAAAGACAAAAAACATCCACACTTACCAATACAGATAGACAAAAAATGCGACCAAATAGAAACCCATGATGATTAATACATCTCTCATATGCCTAAAGAGAGATTTACAATGCAATTGATTATATGACACATTTGACGATATTGACATAAGTCTTATTTACTGATAGAAAACTTACCGTTTTAGCTGACCTCGATTATGAATCTCGGTCGGATCGTACACTCCTAGATTTCCGGACGGAACTTTTACAAATCTAACAATAACAAGACATGCATATAGGTATTTATTATGTATTTGGATGCATGACAAAGGTTTATAGTAGACGGTATTGCTACTCTAATTTAAATTTTAAAGAAAACTCACTCGTAGACGAACCAGCCAGTCACAGGACAATTGACGAAGAAAAACCAAACATGACCATGAAGTAGAAAAAATGCAGTGACAACACCTTGACCACAAATCTTAGGAATGGACCACTAAAGGGTGTAAAAAATTATTTAACATCATTATCCTAATCAACGACATTGTCAATGCTTACAGTGTCAGGGTTTGCCTAAGTTAGGCTGCCTAACTTAGGCTAACTAGTAAATGGCAAATGCTATGCAAATATAAGTTATTTGAAATAACACAATCATATTTAAAATGTAGATATTTATGTATTTAAGTACCAGGTTGAGTCTGTAACAGCACTGTTGGGCATTTATGTAGTCACATTCAAGGTCCGATAGTGTAATGATCTAAAATTTCAGTACAAACAAATATTTTCAATTGAGTATGACAATGCTATAAATGCCGAAATTTTGTATTAACTTACAAAGTAAACCAAGAGGAACAGTAGTAGTCCTGTAATTATCATGGAGAAGATAAAAAGCAGTGTTTCAGACAGAATCATTTTTCTGAATTGATTGTGTACTTTTCTGGATACTTTAACTGTAATTAATAATAATTATTAATTCAATAGACAAAAAAAACTCGGACTGGTTTGAACTTGGTTGGTTCTATGAAGCCGGCAAAAGTTCAAATGCAATTCCACAATTTTTTATTGTTGTTTTTTTAACTTTTTTTGGGAAATTGTTTCAAAATTGACTTAGAATGTCAATTTTGGGTTTACTGGGAAGTAAGATCATTAGTGGAGTAAGGTAGGTATTAAAAGCTAAACAATTAAAAATTATTTTATATGCAAACAATTAATTTTGTGGATAAAGTTCATGTGATAACCAATTCGTGGATTTTATTTTCTAAATTTATTATAGGTATGGAAGTAACGTCTGGTCCATTCCTGGTGTGTTGCCCAAAACATCATGGATTTGTAATAATATTATTAGACCTATTACAACAACTCCTATACTATTGTACGTTGCATTTTAAAATATTAATCTACATTTTTGTAAATTCTACAAGTTTCAATATTTTCATAATTGTTAGGATAAACCATATTAGTCGATATGCCTGCGACACACAATAAATTCTTCATAATGATTTTAATAATAAATTTCAGAGCTGAACCTATGAAAAGGAAAAAGAGAGTCGACCCAGGCATTCAAAAAAAACGAGACGAGAGGAAACAGAAAAAACTTGAAAAGTCTATTCGTAAACTAGCAAAGAATGCTCGACAATTAAAGCCCATTGAAGAACTTTTAGTCCCTGATATCATCGTTGATAGGCCAAAGTAAGTGAACATGTATTACACGTTTTCTTTTATGTGTTACCCATTACAGTGATTTTTGTAGTTTGCATTCATCGTCATTAAAATTGTATTGTGTTTCTTTAGAGAACGAAACCGTAGAGTACCCGAATTAACCACACAAGAAGTTGAAGACAGATGGTTACTAGAAAAACAAATGGCAAAAGTCAAAATGGAACATAGTGTACGTGAATCGAAATATATGGAGAATGTTATAAAAAGTCAAGAGGTTGCACTGAAAGAACTCCGAAATGAATCTGAGGAATTATATGTATCGGCCATCGAATTTGATACTACCTATTTACCCTTTACAGCCTCTGGACCTGTGGATACACCTCCAATTAAAGATTATCCAGTTTCAGAGGGTGACTATATTGATATTTCTAGAGTATGGGCCCCACCAATATAAGTCAGTTTTGTTAATTTAGAATAGACAGTCAACTTATTTAAATTAAATATATTTGCCATTCACTAAATGATTTATAAAAATAAACTTGGTCATCTGATATGACTCATGTTACCATAAATGAATTCAATATGTTAATTACCTTCAATAAGGCATATAACACATTAATGTATCTCATATTTAATTTCCGCATTCGTCGTACATATGTATATCTCTCCCATATGTACACAAGGCATAGAGTGTCGTACATACATACAATAAGAGTACAAGGACGTTAAAAAAAGTGTCGATTCACTCGTTTTAAAAGTTAAATATTATTGTGATTACATTTTGGGATAATAATACAATTTATGAAGCAAGTGAGTGTGTGTGGAGCTTCAGCCTTTAATACTGTAGTGATAAAAAGATTCAACCTTTTTGATTGATTAATCAAAAATTTTGATTCTAAGTAATCGTCATTGATAGGGAGGAATGTCTTCTAGACAAGGACTGATGTCTGAAACAGGAAAAAATAATTATGGGAGTGTGTCAGCAGATAACCCAGCCGTGGGTTTTGCTGGTGGACCATCGTCAACAACAGTTCCAGGTTTCTTTGATGCAAGTCAATTTTATCGTCTTTGTGAAGAAATTACTTCCAATGTGTTTTCCATTTCAAAATATGGTAATCAATCTAAATTTTAAAATTACATTTCATTTCAACAATTACTTGAGTAATTTAATTTCATGAGTACAAAATAAAAAAGAATTCCCGTTGTACTAAATTGATGTTTTTATGATTAATTTTTTTTTAAATTTAATAGCCACTACATTAGAAAAGACACTGAAGACCATTGGAAGTAAAAATGACTCGAATTTTGTTCGAGAGTCTGTCCATGTGGTTCAGATGATGGCAAATCAGACAATAAGTGATACAACTGTTCAATTGAAACAACTTAGTTCTTTGATTCAAAGACAACCACAAGTAAGTACATTAAACATTAAAAATTGACAGTTAAAAACTTAAAACTTTTTCATTACATACAATTTTGGTTAATTTTATCATGTTTAATGTAATACTATTTATAGGGGTCTGGAAAGCAAGAGAAAATGAGAGTAACTCGTCTGACATCAGATTTTGGAGCTAGCGTTAAGCGATATACAGACTTACAGAAACAAATTGTTGCTAAAATGAAGGTCACTTTTGTTTTACCCACTGCTGCAAGAACATCAATTGGAGGGGATGAAGATGACCAAGGAAATTCGTTAGTGGGTAGTGACCAAGTAGCTCAACAACAACAGGCTCAACAAGAATTAGAACAAATAGGTATTTACATATTTATACTGTAACATAATTACTTACAGTTTATTTAATTTACAGTCTCATGGATGATTATGATGAGTTCATGTCTCTTTCTTTCTCTGATTTTACAGAATTTGAACAAGGCTTAATGATTGAGAGAGAGGAAAGAATTCGGCAAATTGAATCGGATATAATTAATGTGAATGATATTATGAGAGACTTGGGCGGCATGATTAATGCACAAGGAGAGGTCGTAGGTACGGATAATTTTTATTAATCTTTGATTCTTTACATGAAGATACTAGACACTAGAAAAGATTTCTGCACTACAAATCTTTTACTGACTATGAATGATTAAATTATGATATAATTGATTACTAATTATTCCAGATACAATTGAACAAAATATTGACGTCGCATATAATGAAGTTGATGGTGGTAGACAAGAATTGGAAAAGGCAGCATCATATCAGGTAAAATAGAGGGTCAAATAAATTGATGACAACTGTAGATAAATACAATTTTAATAAATGTATACAAACTAACAATTTCTCAAATTAATCTGAAAATAATTTTGGTGAAATCACGAGTTAAATATTTTTTCTTTGAAAATATGACAATTTTTCTTGGTTCTTATAGACAAAGTATCGCAAACGACTATTCTGTCTACTGGGAACAGGCTTAGTCATCCTCATCATTGTGGTCATTGTTTTAGTAACTCAACTCAAAAGCTAAAGAAGAATTGAAGCAATGTATCTCCTTCCATTATATTTCCATATAAAACTACCACTTTTGCAATTAGACTGAACAAGACGCTGGAGGATAATAAGTAATAATTGCAACAAAGTCTACTTATAAAATGGTGTCTAGTGTCTACAAAACACAAATTGTGCCTCTCGTTTATCATAAACGTAGACTTTTCAATCAACAAACAGAAACCTTTCTAGAGCCGTTTATTATATGAAAAAATAATTGACTACTGGAATAATTGCTACGCACCGTAACCAATGTCCAGGAGTGCTTGTTAGCTGGATTTATATTAGAGCTTATCTAGCGTTAATTAATTATAAAATTCCATTACTTACAGCGTATTTACAATTTGTTACTATAGGGTAAGATTTTTGTATGACATGGAGTGACTGGAAATAGAACTGTGACTTTAAATTCCTAATCATAAAGTCATTCATTGTATTTAGCTATATTGCTCTTAAATACCAATTTTGTAAAAGTATAGATGTAATATGTTGAACAATGTGTCATGTACGCCATAATTTTACGATGATATATTTATACAAACTCTATTGTCGACGAAAATTCCCGAAATATTATGCCAATCAATATTTCCTAAATTTATGGTAAGGAATGAATTTTTTTAGAAAGCATCATTTAAATTAATTTCTATTCTATGATAATTAATTTACATTTAGAATATTACGATTCGTTGATCTGGATTTCTTGCTACAAATTAGTGTAATTTATAAATTAAAATTATAATAACATACATGTATGTAAACATATAAGAGCTCAGATGGACTTTAATTTAAATAATTTTTTTCGTATTTGCAAATTTAGTAAAAGGGTTAATTTTTTGGTGTATACTAATATTAGTTTGAGTCAAATCAGAATTTAAATACGACACAAATTGTGTACTTATTTACAGTTAGTAAACTATTTATCTTGTTTACAACTAAAAACCAAGTCACATACTTTTTTTGTGATAGAAAAAAAATAGTTTCAGTAAAAGAATGCATTTCAGTATTTATTTCTGTAAATTGCCGACTAATTAATATTTTTATGTCATAGTCAGCAGTAATTCATTGCTTAATTGTCACCTACCATACTTTTTTTATTCATTTTTTTTCTCAACCAAGAGATTTAGAAATGTAGCAATAAATAAATAGAAGAGGAAAGGGTTTCCGCCACGCCAAATATTACAAAACAATTAGCACTATTAGTCTGTAATACAGACTCTGTATAGCTGCTAAAATTTAAAGAATAGCAGTTAATGTATATTAATTATATGGTGAATAGTATATTTTGAATAAAATCATTGAATATGAGATTCCATAAAAGTAGGTACTCAATCTTTCATTTCATACGCATCAAAACACTCATTGCATTGCAAAGGCTGAAGAGTAAAGGGCCATTAGTCTTGGTTCATAATTGGCTAAATGGGCAAAAAACGTCCCGCTCGAATCATACATCTGACTTTGCAATAAACTTTGCACTATAAAGTGTGTGCTCGTGTAATTTTTAATTAAATTAACTAGTTACAGTTAAATTAAGTCAAGTGTTTCAACAACAAAGTAAGTGACTATAATTTAATATTAGTGTAGTTATAATTAGTTAATCATAATTGCTCATTTTCAAGCTAATTTAGCCATTATTACTGTTCCATTATGTATCTACAATGTAAAACTAATGAAACCAAGTATTTCAAAGTGCAAAGTTGCAAAATTTCTGATATAGTGCGTATGCATAATATTAGTTTTTCAGACATCTTCACACACGTACATAACCCACTTACATCTTTGAAATATGGAAATGTCACCATCAACAAGTGGCCAAGAGACGGCTGCATGGGAACGGGGTGATGATGAACAGTTTAAGGTCATTATTTATTATTTTTATTGTAAAAGATAATTTTATTAGAATTCTTAGTTGAGCTTTCTTTGACCAAAACAAATTTTGGTTTTTAAACGCTTCTTATAATTTTTAGATTTCTCGAGCAAATTGGATTTTTTGTGCTGCAGTTAATTTGATCGTGGTTAGAATTTTATTTTTATTTTTCATACTTAAATAATGCTGTACATTAAATGGTTTTATTTTGCTTCTAAACTAATCTTAACAATTTTTTTACAAGGTGACTGCCACAATTTCCATCATCGTGATCACTGCTTACACGTGAAACAGTGAATTTGGCAGTAGTTTGTAGAATCAATAATTTTCTGAATTAAATTTTATGGTTTTTCAAGCCATTACTTTGTTATTAGTTTATGGAAAAAAGTTATTTTATGGAGTTGATAACAAAATTTTATTTTGCCATTATTTTTGGAAAGTACTGGCTTAGACTGCTTACTATTATGCTGCATGCGTGTATAGTACAGCATTACTGTTAATGTTGGTAATATAAATTGATAGAAAATAAAAGTTATTTTATAAGAAATATTTCGAATGTTTTTACTGGAAATAAAATAGAATTTTAAATCTTGATTACTTTCATGTCAGTTATTCATTTATTTGCCCCACATGTACCTACATATAGCTTGGACGTTGGTCATCGCAGAAATTTAATTGTACTTGCTGTGCACTAATTGAATCGTTGCTATTTCATACAACTATTCTGATAGTATCTTATCAAAACTAAAAAAAATGCAATTTAATTTAGTCTCAGAGCATTTATGATGAACTTTGCAGGATGCCACGAATTAATTTAACCGTGTACTCATTACAAATAAAAATGACGTACAAAATAGTCATGATTAACATTTTCAACATTTTTTGTAGTTATTTATTCTCATTAATATGTTAATTTTTTTTATTTGATTTGAATGTAGTATTTATATATATATATATTTAATTTATTATTAAAGCCAACCTCAATAAGTTGGAATTGTAAACTTGTATTGTACATGTGCACAGCTTTGCTTGTAAAATCATTTTTGAAGTACTAAATAATTTGGTTTGATATAACGTATAAATAATTAATTAATATAGTCAGTATAATATTGCAACTATATAATATAATATTTGTATATTTTTATAATATACTTGGAGTTTTAATAATATTAATTGTGGTTCCATGTCTCCACAAAGTCCACTTGTAGCATTTTAGTTCATAACCTTCTTCCTTTCTTTAAAAATTAAAATTTATAATTATAGTCTGCTTTGTTTCATCTAACCCTAGTCTCTACACAAATTGAGAGACCACAATCGACATTGCATGATATAATAGCGATTCGTTTCGACTATTCAAAAGTACTTTTATGTCCAATAAAATATTGGTCACAACAATTTAAAGGGTGCTTTCTCACATTTAAATGGTCCTTAAAGTATCAAGCAATTCATTCCACTTACCTACTAGCACCTCTCTCAGCACCAAAAATGTAATAATGATAGACACATTTTCTGTCCCCCCTCCCTCTCGTATTATTTCACAATCAGGATATTTTATACAACTGGCTACAAAAGGAATCAAAGGATTGTTTTACAAAAAGGTTCCTAAGCAATGAATGAGAGAGAGACATTTGTGCACACGAAACATGATCTTAGCATAAATAACATATCGCCATAAATGAAGACATAAATTTGCAAGCCAGTCACTTGAATTCAAGTATATATTTATGTACATAAGAAAACAAAACTTATCCCAAGATATGATACTTGATCAATATTTTTATCTCATGTCGTCAAAATGAAGAGTATAAGAAGCAAGAGTGATATTCATTTTATAATACAAGATATGATAATTATCATAAGAATTTAAAAACTATGCAGAGATTGTATAATTCAAATATGTATTAATTATTTTTTAATGATATTTCATTTCTTATAATATCTGTTATAATGTTTGAGCCTTATGAATGTAGACTCTACATTGTAGAGTGACCAAAAAAAACTAAATTGACAATTTAAAACTCAAAACTAAAATTGTCGTAGATATATTAAATATGAATTTAATTAATTAGCAATTTTCTTATCATTCACAATGACAGAACAAAGACTAGGTTCACTAGGTACTAATTATATATATCTACATATGTTGAGCTACAGTCATTCATAATTCACTGCCCTTTAACAGCCACCATGTACATTAATTATTATAATTATATATTTTTATACATACTTCATCACAATAATCACCTTTTTCATCATCATCGCAATTTCATATTAATATAATTATATATTTAAGTGTTGCGTCGGAGCAGTCTGCGAATTGCTATAATTAATTAATAATAATAATTTTTAAATATTTTATGTGGAGGATGTATGTAAACTATTTAAAGGTATTTAATGAACTAATGGCTGTGTAGTCTTTACACTTTTACAAACTTGTTCAGTGTCACACTACGGCTACAAGATATGATGACTTTTTTTGTATTATTATTCAAGTGATAAAATATCTCATTTGCAAACCCAACAACAACATTTTTGGGGTTAAACCCAATGCTACTGTAAAGTCGATTTTAGAGACTGACAATATAATTTTTTTTATTTTGTAAAAGTTGTTGAGTTAAACTGTATTTTTTATTTTATTTATATATAGCAATTTTGAGAAGGAGAAAGAATTCATTGCACTGAATGAATTCTACTAAAATCAACATTACATCGGCATTAAAGGCTTACCACTGTTATTTCTTCTTTTTTAAGTCTTTATTTAGGCACCACTTTTCTCAATCAACGTCAATTGCACGGCAATGCTATTTTAATATACTTTTTTTAAATGTGGTCTAACTTTTATGTTTAAAAAAGGGCATTTAACTTTTATACTTATCAAAAAACGTTTTTTTCCTCGTCTATTTTTCCACCTTTTATTTTTTTTCCATGAAAGTCTAACATATATTTTATTTAGGAAGCTGAAAACTAGTGAAAACTCATCATTTACATTGTAATGTACAATTTGAAATTATTAGAATTCATCTATTAACGTTAGAAAATTCAAAATATTTGAATTAGTGTTTTAATTTTTTAAAACTCAAACTCAACCCATGTAACGAATTTTGAGATTAAAATTCTACAAAATTTCAATAAAAGAATTGATGAAAATTAAATAATTTCACGAGGACAAATATTAATAAAGAGGAAGAAAAAACTCTCGAGTCATTATTATTTAACTGTATTTAAATTCGTGAAAGGACAAAATAAATTGAAAAATGTTCTTGTTAAAAATTCGTGCAAACGGCAGTAAGGACGGCTAGGATGTAGGAAGTTTAGGAAGTATAGTATTATGGTCTCTAAACTCTACCATAAAAGTCTATAGTCTATATAATATGTATATATTTAACTAATTATTATACAAGGAAACTCATTTTTATAATATTAACAGCAACAATAACTAAAGTATTATTCGATCACTTGGATTTTTCATCGATTTTTTACAATCGCTAGCACGTTGGTCTATTTTACAAATGGTTATTTGCCTCAATACATGGCATTAAAATTATTTATTAATTATTAATTAATAATTTATTATAACATTTCTATATAAGGATATTAAATTAATACAGGCTTCAAAGAGGAGTAAAAAGTTGTGTACATACATACAATATGTATTTGTGTGTATATATCTGAGACGAATGAACTACCTGTAGTTCCATCCGAAATTGTTAAAAATTGATTAATCAGTTTTTTTTTCTAAACACTCTCGGGGACATGACCTTTAGTGTATCGTGAATTAGGATTAGTTCGAGTGGTCTTGACACTACTAGTTGTTGGACTACTTCTAACCATACTAGGAGCATATGAAAAAAGTTTCCATCTTTTATGAGGATGAGCAACACCACCCCCTCGACTTGAACTACTGGGATTGAGTGGGGTCATGGAGGTTAGACTTGATCTTCTGGCACTGTAACCATGGAAAAAGTCTTGGGATTGATTATGATGACTACTCAACTCTTGATGACTTGCACTCATTCCCAAAGAACTTGGTGACACAATGCTGTAAATAATAAACAGTTTTTTACATCAAATTCCAAAATGTCCTCACAAATGGCCTCCTCTTTACGGCACTCTCACGTGGTAACTAAAACTACAAGTGAATTATGGATTCAGTACTAACGATAAGAGCTATAGCAGCACTACGTGAATTGTGTATGAATAAATGATTGTGTACGGCTCTAGTGTTTTAAAATGATTTTCAAGTTGTTAACTTACACGCTGTCATTAAAACTTATTTGAGGTGGGGCTGGTTGAGAGGATGATGAAGGGTGAGAAAAACGGGGTTGAAATCGGGGGCTTGGGAAGGGAGATGACGTCATACAATCCCTCATGACGTTCTCCCTATTGTCCATGTAAAACAAAAACAAAATAAAAATAAGGGTCACATACTTTTATCAAAAATTATACTAAAAACTATTTAACTGTTGTATTTAATGTTTGTGTGTGGTTTGTCAACCTGTTCTCCGTATGTCATACAATCGTCCCTTGTATATTTAACGAAGCCGTAGAAGAACATGAATTATCATCGTTGTCTTCTGAAATATTCAAATTTAATTTTTTGTACATACAAAAATGATGCATATATACTGCACATCATTTTGAATTAAAAATTCTCACCTGGAGGTGTGACCTCAAATCCTATACCTCCATTAAGGGTCAAGCGAACGGGTCTTGAAGGGCTTGTGGGAGGAATGCCAATTTCTTCATGTGAAGAAAGTCTTCGACCTCCCAAACCAAAACCCAGTCCTTGTCGTAATGAAGAAGAACGCCTCATGAGAATATCATCGGTTACATTGAGCGGACGTAAAGAATTTGATCGTGGACGACTGTCAAAATAAAATTTTCGATTATTTCAACTTTTTTTTATAATGAAAATTTTGAAAACAAATCAATTTCCATGTAACTTAAATTACAAAGAGAAAAATCTCTTTGAATTTCTCATCTCATTCAAATCGATATAAAATCTTGACAAGAAATCAAGACAAGAACTAACGAGCTACTATAAATAAGACAAAAGAGAGAGAGGAGAAAGTAAGGAGAAAGTACGTCAAATTCAGAATAAAAAAATAGTAGTCATTAAGACCAAGACAAAAACAATGAATTCATGGCTGAAGGACAAACGACATGTTCTCCATGTGGATGCAATGATCAAGAGTTTTGAATCAAGAAAATAATAAATAATAGCCTCCATTCGATTTCTTACCTACTGGGAGAGTCGGGCAAGGACAAGCTATTGCTTTTAACAACTGGGGCCCTGGTGGGATGATGAGGAGCTGAAAAAAGACAATTTTCACAAGACAATCAAATCACTGACATTTTGTACCCATTGACACATAATGATTACATAATCATTTACAAAAATTATCTTTAGTAAAAGAGTTCATTGAGTCAACAACCATTTCAAGTAGATTTTACTATCTCATCTCTCCAGGCAAAGAGAGGAGACTCAATTTGAAATCTTTTGAAAATTAATTTTTTTTACTTATTTTTTTATGTTACAAGAAAATAAGTTGACCTCACCTCCATTGACATTGGTTACAGATGAGCAAAATAGAGAGCCACTTGAAGAACGTCTTTTTCTTACTGACTCATTATTATTTGACGGTTGGGTAAATAGACTAAAGCCTTGATCTCCATTTCCATTACCATTACCAGAGACGCAGCTGAGAGTAGATTTCCGTCTTGAGTTGTGTCTAATCAAAATATTTTACTCAATTAGTTTACAATAAAATTAAAAAATTACTGACAAAACAGTTCAAAAAATATGTAAAAAGAAACCTTTCAAAAGTCTTTTGTGCAGAGAATGGAGATGGTTTGATGCAATAAATGAGATCACCTAAATTAATCAGAAAGTTTTCATTTTAAATTAAAATATTAAATTTAAAACTCAACTAAATTTAATTCAGATTTAGCCTCACCTTCTTTCAATTTCAAATCACAGGAAGGGTTAATAATCACGTAGGAGAGAGAGCTTCTTTTCTCTGTAAAATGAAAAATTGTGTCCCCAAAATTCTGAAAAGGCATAAAAATATTTTGTTAAATATCGTTAATTTTTTTTGTTGTCATCATACAAAAACTTGATTAATTATCCTTGACTTACTGGCAGTCCTAAACTTTGCATTCTTGCCCGGATTAAACTGGAAAAAGAGAATTATGTTTGGTATTCGTTAAAAATAGTCAATATATAAGCAAAGGGCTTAAAACTAACCACAATTATCTGTACTACAAGCCTACCTAGCAATTTCCGCTCTTTCAATTAATTGAACGTGTGAGTCTTTAGAACTATTATTTTGCTCTTCCGTTGGCACTGCCAAAACTGTGAAAGAATCAATAAATGAATAAATTTTTGTCAAAAAAATGATTGTTATAAAAAGAATAGGCTAGAAAAGATGAAAGGAATAATTTACCTGACATGTATGACGATCTTTGAGTGGCACATCCGCCCAAACAACTATTATGTATGTTCATACGAGGATGATCAGTTCCATGAGTTGGAGCACTATGACGATGACCTCCTCCTGGCATGTACCTTGGTGGTGATTGTGATTGATCATTGATACTAATCCCTGGTGGGAGTGTAGGACTGGAAGCTTCACTCCGAACTGGACCACCTGTATCAAATCCATCCCCATTGTCTGATGATTCTTCTGATGACGTGTCCTGTGTCCTGTACACTCCAATGGGTATCTCACATGTCGTCGAACATAATTTTTGATAGAGTCTTCCATATGTTCGTACCCACAAGTCACCCGGACCAATTTGTATCTGCAGAGATCATCAACAAATAATTATTCGTCACATTCACATAAAAATTTTGTATCACATTTATCATTTCACTAAAATACATGTATTACAATTAAAATCAACTGAAAAAATGTTCATAAATGTAGAAATGGTGTCTGTTCACTTTAAGAATGGTTTTCGTACAAGGAATATATATGGAGAAAGCTAATATTTATCTGCAGGTGAAAATTAGTTTCACCTCAAGTAGTCAAGAGTATCAAGTAAACAAAAAAAAGGAGACAGGTAGTACACATCTGTCTCTGTATATAAAAAAAGAGTTTTATGTATCAGCTGTTTCTCATCTTGCACCTTGTTTTCTTCAAAGAATCAAAGGTCATATGACCTTAGAGTTGAGACGGGGATATCCCTCCCCTTTCACTCAACTCATCATCAAAGTTTACATAATGTGAATATTATATTCTCATCTTTCCTCTTTTTCTAAGAAAAAGTTTTTCAAAATTGTAGACGCTCAAACTTTTCTTCCCTTTTTGGTATAAAACTCTTGGATGCATAAAGTTTATCATTTCTATACAATTTTTTAGTACCTACATACACATATATAGTGTATACATATAACACTTTTCTACATATCTGCTCAGCTAAAATATTCCAAGATGAGTTACATTTAGTTGTCTACATTTTCTTTGATGCACTGCACCGGCTTATCTTTTAAAACTTGAAAAAAAATCTCAAAGTTTATATTTTACTAAAAAGTTACTCTCATTTTCCTTCCTTTTCGTGTTAGACAATGGTCAAAAAATTAAGTGACAAAAACTAAAGAATAATTTAGATTAATAAAAATGAATTTTTTTTAACCGAAGTAAGGAATCCAGATCCGGGAGCTTGATCAATTCCAAGGAGGAGCCGAACAAAAGTAATTAAATAATCTTTGACAAAGGCTTGATACAGTAAAGTGTCCAACATTGAAGCTGAGAAAACACTCCCGGCTGCAAACGGAAGGCGAAACATGTAAGAAATATGTGAGCCCCTCTCTTTTTCTCGCTGTTCATCATCATGAAATCAAAACAAAAGCACAAAAAAGAATTAATTAATTTTTTTAATATAGGTAACTTTATCTTTAAATTATTTAAGAGTTAATCCAGTTTTCATAAAATAAACCCAATCATTATCATTTTTATTGAATACTAATGGGTTCTTATTCTTAAATTCAATAAAATCCATGTCCATGTCCATGGCTGTTTACTTTATATCCTTGCTGAAAAAAATAAAATAATTTTCAACACAAAAGCCAAAAAAGCATAATGACCCCCAATTTCTTTGTGCTTTTTCTGTAGAAATAAATAAAGGAACGTTTTTTCAACACAATGTACAATACAAACACAACACAAAAGCATCATTCTGTGTAAAAAGAAAGGTGAACAAAAAATAATAAGCTCAACACGTGAAACCTCTTCCTTTGTGTTATTTCATTGCAATTCCTTCCGCCATTCTTTTGTCCACACAAAAAAAGATTACCACCCATCAAAAAAAGACTCATAGTGCAATGTAAAATCACCCCAATTTTGTAAGAATGGATAAAATGGTAAAATTTTCTAACCCTGAATTTTATTTTCAAATAAAAAAAAGTAATATTTTACTCTTATTGTTATTTATTGATTCATCCTCATTCATCATGTGTGTAGATTGTGTAGAGTTGCCTAAATTTTATAAATGATTGTCTCTCTATCTATACAAATCATTTGTAACTTTACAAATGGATAAAATGTCTCCTGTGAATTAGCACATGGTGATTGACACTGGGGGGCTATTTATCTACATTTGAAACATGTAAAAAACTTAAAATATTTGACATTGTCCTGTATTGAGACAGGTGTTGACTCAATGATGTAGTAGAAATCAATAAGATGCAAGTCTGTAAAGAAGACTTTGGACATTTTATCTGGAATCCCCCCCCCCTCTCCTTCCCCTCCTTTTTTCTTTTATCCACCCTTTTTCAATCAATAAACCGCATTCTAAAGATAACTTTCATGTTAAATGTTTGTGCTACACTTTCCCTCGTCTTTTATTCCAACTCCATTCCATTTCTCTCTCATCTCTCCAATTCCAAGATTCGATTGTTCGACCTCCAGATATAAATATTATATTATTTTCACATTCAACCTCTGTCTTCTCCTCTCCAATTGACAATTCGAGTGACCTTTATCCTTTTTCTATCAACATGGAGTAAAATTTATTGTGGATAGAAGATCAATTCTCTTAACATTTTAGACCCCCCTAGACGTGCTCTGCAACAAAATTTTGCACTCAACTACTTTACGATATTTTATACTGTCTACTCCCTCTTGTCTACCGTATCATATATAATGAGCCCCACTCTTTATTTTTACTGACACTAATGTTGATTAGTGTCAGTTTCTGTTGTTTCAACTCTCAAGATTTTGTACAATAAAATATAATATTTTTTTAAAACTCAGTATTGTTCCTTTTTTATTACAGAATTTTTTGAAATGGAAAATAGTAAAACTTTTTTGAGATTAAAGTTTATTTTTTTCATGATATTTTTAGTAAATAATAGGTAATATAAAAAAAATATTTTTTTCTGTAAAATTAATTAAGCTGTGTAATCAACAAAAGATAACAACCAACAACCGGGACATATTTGTAGAATTTTAAAAGGATAAAAAATAATTAAAAAGTTTAGCATGTTTAAAAAAAGAATAAAATCTCACATGCTCAAAATTCTCATGTTACTATAATTAATTATTATTAAAGTAGTACTGTATGCATTATATAAAAAAGACGATTATAAAATACGGCAAATATGGAACTGAAAAGAATATGCATCAATTAAAATAAAAGTGTATTAATTAGGTAACCGTACTTTAGAGATAAATTAGTTTTGAGTTGCAAAGTTTTTGTCTTTAGTCGTTTCTTTCTTTGTTGTAAAATTTAAAATATGTAAAATTGACAAAAGTTTACTACCAAATGAATTATGAATTAGTCTCTCTCTGTAATGCCTTATGGGCATGGTACAATTGGGACTCTAAAAAACAATTGTATAGTACAATACATATATGTATGTATATATGTATAAGACTAGATACTTTGTCGACTTGTTTCATTTTGCCTATAGCCTTTTTCTCGATTTTGACAAGCGAAAGACTTTCTCTCTCTGTCCCGACAATGTTACATTGACCTGTAAAGTTGAGAGGGGGTGGAGATTGTGTTGAAAGCTCCAGCTTCAGCTTCCAAAAATTTTGAATCCCTTTCACTTTCCTATTATAAGATTCTTTTTTTGTCTTGCTTTTTTTGTGAGAGCTACACTATTTTCTTTGTTTGCATCAATTGTCATTGTTCTCTCTTGTGTGTATTCTTTTAAGAGAGAGAGAGAGAATACAAAGAAAGGAAGAGAAAGTTTTCCTGAATCAACTCGTATATAATGTATCCCAAGTACTTTGACGTACTTAAAAAAAGAGAATTTTTCTTCTTCTTCTACTGTTGATGATCTACTAAAGGCACTAAAGCTTGTAGATATAAAAAGAGGATTTTTTAAACGTCTAATACAGTGATATGCCAAATACGTCAGTTTGAGAGGAATGAATTCAACTTTAACCTTATATTAAATATATCATGCTTCCGCATTTTTTTGTATGGAGGAGTAAGTGTAAATTCCTTTTATCTTTGTCTTCTACTTCACACCCGCTTTACTTCATCACAGAGAGAAAGTCAGAGTGTTACAATTTCCTTGTCTTTTTTTCCTTGCTGTCCACACAGAAAGAGCCCATTTCAATTGTACATTATCATGATGATCATAGATAGATATAACAAAGATAATAATATTATATTTTATACTTTCCTCCTAGTCCCAGAAAGAGACTCAAGACTCAAGTATTTTTTTATGGAGACAAGCTCAAGCATACAATTTTTTTAACACATTTAAATCTCAAATCCCTTATGCCATAAACATTTCATTTTGACACTTTCTCCTTAACTTTCTTTCAAAGACAAAAATTTTCTCTTGTTTTGTTGTAAGGCATATGACATTGGAATATTACTGAGAGTTGTGTTGTAGGACTCTTTTGAGTGTCTGCTTCATTTAATTTGTCATCTCTCTCTGTCTTTCATCATAATATTATACAGTCATGAAATAAAATATTTTATCATCTTAATTTTTAAGAGCAGCACACTAAAAATTTTTTTTAGTTTATTCTTTTAAAAAATATTATTTAAAATGGTCTGCAAGAGAAATAAAAAATTATTATAATCCCTCATCTCAAAAGTATCCAGTGTAAATACCTCACCCTGACGTGAATATTATTTTGAATGGTCGTCAACTGTACAGACATGAGACAGTCTGGTCCTACTTGATGTGCAAGCTTTTGCCTTGTTTTATTTTAAAAATTCTCGTAAAGTAGGACCTACACGCCCAACTTTTTTTTATGTTGTACAAAAAATAAAAAAAAGGATGCATTGACAGGAAGGAATTTTTTTTAAGAAAAAAAACCCAACATTTTTGTCTTTCATATCTGTAGATATTCGTTGTAAAAAAATAGAGAAAAGCAAGCATTTTTTCAACTCAAATAAATTGACGGACATTAAAGGAATTTTTCGGGTGAAAATATTTGTACAAGAAAAAAGTCTACGAAAAAATATTCGACCTTACTCTAAACATGAAGCACAGGGGAAAGAGTCTTGATAATTTACTTTGAATTTGGAGTTGTAAGAAAAAGATAAATATTCTGTGTAATATATTACATGGAAATGTTTGTGAGATATGAAAACATTGATCTATTCCTATTCCATGTATTCAAACTGACCCTACAACATGTACCTTAGATATTGTATATATATAATTATATTCGGACAAAAATATTACCAAATTGATTGATAGTTTTTTGGAATTTTCAGTCACTGGGAATGTGTTCAGTCTTACCTGACTTGAACGTCACACAATAAATAAATTCCTCGAATATTTTTCTACAGAAAACTTTTTTTTTCTCTTTAGGTAGACAGGCATAGTTGAATTCTTCACCCCCCCCCCCTCCCTCAACTTTTTACAGAGTATTGACTAGACTAGCCCTCCCACTAACAAGTTGACCAACAATTTTCTCATATATATTCAGGGGACCATAACCCATTATTTTGACAAAAACGAAAGTTGTAGTCAAAAAACTTTCTTTTCTTTGAAAAAAAATAAAGTTTTGTAAGATTTTGTAACATTGAGAAACTACTATTTTGGATATTTATTTTTTGAAATACAATTTAATACTACACATAATATATAAATGGATAACCTAAATGCATTTACTTAACAGACATCATTCTTCTTATTCTTATGTGTTTGAGATAGAATTTCATTTTTTTGAGAATGAATCGTACCTTTATATATTTTTTTGTATGTATTATGATATAACCTTATCAGTTACGTTGAGATGTTCCCATTCCACTGTAACGTTTGTATTGCAATAAATCATGCAATGTGTAGGGAAAGTATGGGTGAAAGTCGACACATTTTTTTTCTTATCTCCCAAATATTTTCATTGAGGAATTTATACAAAAACTTATTATTGGACCAACATATGTCTCTCCCAATTTAAAAAAAAATATAGACAAAAAAGTTTATAAATTATCAAAAATAATCATCACCTTAATTTCAAATTGTTTGGCCCAATAAATTGACATTGATTTTATTTGTTTCAATTTGAAAAATTTTCATAATAAATAAATTGACTTTTTTGTCTTTTGGGTCAAGTGGTTTCTCATACCCTTGTTTCCCCTATATAAAGTATAGTACCTATGTTATGATATATGTCAAAAAAACTTGTCTACCTTTCAGGCTAGTTTTGGGCTATGTGGTGTAGAGAGAAAGAAGGTGGAAAATAGAATAAAAAAAATAAAGATAAAATTACATTTTCTTGCTCGCTTTCTCTTCCTTTTTTGCCTCATTTTTTGTGTGTGTGCCTTTTTTCTGTCTACTTACAATGGAAGGGGGAGTACAAGAGAAAAAGGAAATAAAATGGATATGAAATAGAAAAAGTAGCAAAATATTCTACCCCTTTACTAGACTACTACTTTTATTATATTATGAAAACAATCGTCTTATATATATAGATTCACCAATACATACTCTACATGTATATGAATTATATGAAATTCCTTACGATCTTAAATTCTTGACATCTCTACAATTGTTACAATTTCCTCCAGTTAAATAAGTAAAAAAAATTTACGATTATTTAATGCTTTAGAATATAAATTGAAAATCTAGTAAAAAATAAACAATAAACCCAATTCTTTGCATCAACGACGTTGCATTTGCCAACCCCTAAATCTAACCCTCGTGAACATCATGAAAAAGGTTGGCCTCACCCTTTCCTAAAGTAAGAGAAAGAAGGGTTGAGTAACGTTAATTGTGATATTAAGAAAAGGAGAACTTTAATCACAAGTCACAAAAAGTGAAAGTTTTGAGAAAAAGTAGTTTTCTACTAATAAATATTACAGACAAATATAAATTTTTTGACGTGAGATTGAAATTTTGTGTAAAATAAAAAGAAATATTTTCAAATATAATATTTTTTATCTGCAATATATAGATACAAGTGTAAGAATATGGTTACAATTTTTATAGTTAAAATAGAGAACAAAAGAGAGAGAGAGAGAGAGAGAGAGAATGTTAAGCGTCCATGAAAGGAAGATTGTAGTCGACTTGGAAGCAAAAGTGCCATTTGGGGATTCAAATATAATGTGTAATGTCTACACTTTTATGACTCTCCTTACATGACAACTATATACTTGAATATATTGGGACCTCTTGAGGCAAATGCACTCTCACGATTTTCTCTCCTTGAACATATTCCACATTTATATTTTACTTGAAAAGCATTTTTGTGTGTATTCTATATGTAATTTTATCTTTTTTTGTGTCACCAGACTCTATTCTCCCATAAGAAGAGGGGAGCAATATGGATATGGATGTGATCCATATTTCATAAAATTTATCTCAACTAAAGAATCACTTTCCCACTTCCACTTGAATACGTGTAGGGGAGAAAAAGGGGTGAAAATTAGATTGTTAAACATAAATAGCCACTTGCATTTGACGAGTATGATGATATAAATTTAATGATTTTGTCCTCATAAATAATTCCTCCACAAGAAAAACTTTCTAAAGAAAATAAATTTGAAGTGACTCACCTTCTCCATGAGAGAGAGATGAAGAGCGTAGGCATCATGGGCCCGAAATTGCATGAATCTCATATTACTTGATTGAGAAAGCTCAGTGACAATCTTAATATGAGGGAAAAAACGGAACATGGACTGTACAGCCACGATTGTATTACAGTCAGAAAGTGTGTCCTCCTCCACCGAATTTGACAGTTCTTTATTCACCACCACCACACTCTCCGCAAGGGTTATACCAGCTCTCAAAAGGTCATCCAAGCGGTCAATTGAGCTACAAATAATTTCAACAATTTATTCTACGTACAGCTACGATAGTATTTTAAATATTTAATTTAATAATAAATTAAACTTACCCTAACATCCAATAAATCATGGGAAAATGAGAGATGGCATCAAGGAAAGCAGGGTCTGGTCGTTGTTCAAGAAGTAAAATAATTGGATTTAATTTAGATTTTGGTCTAAAATGTGCTCTGAGTGGGACAATAAAATTGTAAATTGCTGTTGAGCCAAAATCTGCAGCTGAATTTTTCAATTAAAAAAATACTTAATTAATTTAACTATTTCATTTAAATTTTTTCCGTCATTGTCTATGCAGTATGCAATGCACTTACCCAAAATGATAGAACTGTTTTGCCAATTATATTCATAGGCATTTCTATGAACGCAATGTTCGCAGGCCTGTGGAATAAATAATTTTTGGTAATCAACAAAATTGTATGCTATTATCATTTAATTTAATTTTTTTTGCAATTAATACATTCCTAATTTTAATTTGAGAAAAAACTGAAAAAAATTGTCTTCTTAAAACTAGTTTTACTACGTTTTGCTTTTGACGTCATATAATAATTAGAAATTAATTAATACTGATTAAAATCACTGCAAGTTGTGCGCAGTATAAAAAAAACATTTACAACGAGCTCACAACTTGACTCTCTCTCTCTTTACAAAGAAAGAGAGAGAGAGGGGCTATCTTGTAGTTTTGTGTTAGTTTACTTTAGCTATAAAAACAGTGTACACAAAATAAGGTATACGTATAGGTAGTGTAGTGATGTATGTAGAGAAAGATAAAAGTAATCAAAAACCTGAGCAAGTTGGAGGCAACAGAGAGGTTTCTTATCTCTAAGTAAATAGCACAGAGTCGGTGTGACCCCAATGTAGGGAGCAACTGGGGGAAAACCTTTAACTATGGAAGTTTTATCAGTGGGTCCTAACCATGGAACTTCATCACTAAAAATATTCATAAATAAAAAATATTTCATTATATTCCCATCCAAAAAATGTTACCCCCTTTGTATCATTCTCACGTAGACTTTATTTATTTTTATTTGTCTCTTACTCAGCTTCATCATCAGAACCTCCTTCCTCCCCATCAGACTGACGTTCAACATAATCATCCATATCAACTGATGTTGAGAATGACTCAGGAACTGGAAAAAAATGTTTTCAATTTTAATTTTAAAATTAACTAAAAAATCCCCCCAAAAATTTCAAATAATGCAATAATAAATATTTTAATGTTATTTACATTCCTCAGTTCATAAAAATCCTTGATGCTTGTGTAAAGAGAAAGATAAAAAAAATGTCTTACCCGGGAGAATGCTCGGTCGTCTGCTATCTATTTTTATTTGCAAATGAATTAATTAGTGAAAACTTATTTCAAAATATTTAACCCAAATTCTAATCCATTCCATGTTAACTTACCTCTCCTGAAACCCAAGCCAGGGACCAGTAAATTAGTGGCTGTGCTCATGTCTTTATTTCCAACTAAAAAATAATGAAGTTAAGACAAAAATGAAGTGAATGACATTAAAACTAAACTAAATTGTGAAATAAATTATTTAAAATTCTGATTCTGATTCGACAACACATTTCTAGCTTTGTTTACTTACATTTGGGGGTGAGGGCTGAACTAGTGGGTAAAAGATGAGTTTCTTCTGTAGTCTTTGGTAAGAGAAGAACGGATGCAGATGAGACACAATTTTCACCGGAAGGTTTGAGTCCCTGATTAGTAGTTTCAGCACTGATGACAGTGGAACCAGAGATACGGAGAGTGGCAGGTGAGGCATTATTATCACCACCAATACCTCCACTAGTAGTCACATTTATGAGTTCATTATTACCACTCAATGGAATATTTGTTGGGGTTGAAGCTAAATTCTCATCAAAATCAGAATTCTCTTCTTTTGTAATACTAAAGTAGAAACACAAATCTGACTTTTGCATTATGTGTCTTGGCCCTATTCAAAAAAAATTTTATTTTATTTTAAAGAAAAAAAACTTTTCATTCATCATACAACAAAGAGACTAATTTATTTACCCGGATTTAATAAAATAGTATCTTCATAGAATTCGGGCAGCTGAGCAGGGCGAACACCCACGAGGGCAACACCTTTAATTAAACATTTTGTAAAAATGTAATTTGATTGTACATCTCAAACAAAAATAATACCAATTTGACAAACAAAAATTACTTTATTCATTTTATTTACCATATTTACGATGAGCATGAAAGGACGCGTAAGTAAAACTTTTCCCTTCGTATTCACCAAAAAAACGAGATTCCTCCAATCGTATATGATAAATTTCATTACCCGAACAACGGCCTATAGAATAATTTGACATATTTAAAATAAAAAGTTCACTCAAATTATTTTTAAAAAGTTTTTCTTTCCAACAAAAAGTTTTACCGTAGAGTCGATGCCATTCTTCTCTAGACGTCTGACCTTCCCTGGACAGGACAAGTAAGTTTACAATAGAAATTATAAAGAAGAATATCAAAAAAAAAGAAAAAGAAATGTGAACTTAATCATGAATATTTAATGGGGAGAAAACAGTCTAGATATTTAAGGATACAACAAATCCGGATTTTAAATGAATTGTAAGATTCTCCTCTCCTCCTCCTCCACTTCCAACATAAAAGTTCAAGTCAGTCTCTTCATCATTTATTATTCAAAGAGTAGTAGAACTACTAGTAGACTATGTCTAGGAGGATGGATGTGAACACTAAAAACTTTCACCAATTTTCCCACCACCCATCGGCCTTTTCTTTATCAAAGTTTCATGAGAAATTTCTACACATAAATACCTGGACGGTGGTTAAGAGATAGGGGGAGAACACATGTTTTATATATCAAACCCTACGTACACGTATAGATTGTAGTATGTGGAGTTAACAAAAGAAACTTTCAATTTTACTCTTTCTTTTATATAAAACTGATGGAGCCTCGGTTGTGGTATTAATTGTTCTGTTTCCTCCTTTCTTTTGCCTTGGTGGTTCCTTAACTTTCACAATACTTATTATTAATTCAATTCCACTAGCTCTCCAACTCCAACTCCCTTATTAAGTCCCACCTTGTCTCTTAACCATGGCTCTCTCTCTCTCTTTTCCGTCTTGTTTGAGAAAAGACATAATAATAATATCAAGGTCGTCTTTTTTGTAAAACTAAATCCAAGGTTCCTTTATTTTTTTCTTGTGTCTATTATATATTATACTCATTTCCGCTTGTTTCGTACATGTTGAAAATTTTCAACATGTAGGATGGGATTGTACACATTTATGTGTACAATCCCATCCCCCTTCCCCTTAGTTTTGTATTATGAAACAAAAAAAAGTTGGATAAGAGACAAGAGTTGAGTGGATAATACAAGAATTTGACCAAAATAATATTAGCTTTCAAGGCTACTTGAACTCGTGATTTAATTTCCTCCAACTTTACTTCCTCTTTTTTTGAACCATTTATCAAATTTATCTCTATCCAAAAAAAATTTAGTATTTTTTTTGAATGTTTCTTTCCCCCACATATCATTTAATAACTTAAGTGTGTACATATACATATAGGACTAGGAAGAAAATACCAAAGAGGGGAGGAGAAAAGATCGATAAATCGAAAATAAACTGAATGTAGCTCAACTTGTCCATCTTCATTAGAAACACTTGACAAACTCAATTACTAGTCTTGGCTTGGCTGGCTTCAAATGATTTAATTTACTGTCATCATCTTTACTGTTTTCTACTGCAAGCAAAGAGAGAGAGAGAGAGAGAGAGAGAGAAAGCACATATCTTGAGAATAAGAGAGAGAAAGTATATTTTTATAAACAAGATATACTTTCTCCGCCTTATAAAATATAGGGGACATATTTTTATAGACTGATTGAGAAACTTGGAGGCTGTCAATTTTGTCTCTTAGAAATCTCTTCTTTTTATAGATACAGACACAGATGTACATGTCAACCCACCATATGCTTAGTCTTTATCTATCTACTCGTATAGTTAATAAATCCTCTAAATCCCAAATGATGATTTGTAGATGCCCCGCTGTCCTCTATCCTCCCTCTTAACTTAATCTAACAATCTAGTGGGGTAGAGGAGGAGGAGGAGAAAAAGTCTAACTTAATAATAAAAGTGGAGAAAATTGAATAATTATAATTACCTTCCCCGTGATGTGTGTAAGAGCAAAGTGACGAGTGTGGATGTGCCCGGAAACAAACCTAATGTAAATTTAAAAAAATAATTATGTTATATTTTATTATTTATTATTAAATCAACGACAGTCAACTTATATTTAGAAAAAAATATATGCAACTCAATTCCTATTTATTTGTTTCACCCAAGTGCTCTATTTATTTATTTAAAAAAGAAAATGGAGAGATGAAAAATCATTTTTGAAAAATGATTCATTTTTTTGTACTCACAATTATTGGCAAGTAGAGCGTATTTGAATTCATCTTCACAGACGACATGCTCTGCGAATCTAATGAGAAGTACATCACACAATTAGCGAATTACATCAACAATAATTATTTATTCCCTGTTTATAATTAACAAAAAAAAGTAGAGAAAGTGACCTTAGGATATTTAATCACAATTAATGTGATATGAATATACGAAGAGGTCAAAAAAAACTGGGAAGAATTACCTCACATGAATTTTATTCTCAGGTCGGAAGATTTGAACGTATTGTGGTACTTTTGGAGCATAATCCTTGATATAGAATTAAAGTTAAATGAATAGAAAGAGATTAGTTTAAAAAAATGCAATCAATTTATTACTGAACTGAACTCTAAATTCTCACCTTGACAGCCCATGACCGGAGGATTGTATGTTCATCTGCTGCAGTCTTGTCGGCATAATTACGAGCCGCAAGTATAAAACAAGCTTCTGCTTCACCCATTCTATCCATTTATATTACAATAATTTATGTTTACAATTTAAATTACAATTTGTATTATGTAACTATCCTTTCTATTTTTATTTGATTTTCTAATATTTTACAAAAGAAAATTTTATTAATTTACCTTGCACGTATTAAATCCGCGTCTTTGAGACAAGAACCTTGGATGTATATCACTCTTTGAGCCCTTTTTAAAAAAATGTAATATTTATTTTGTTTGTATTGATAATAACAATAAACTCAAAATTTGTGTCTTAATTGTTGACACATATAGTATGAATTTTTGACACTTAGTTAATGAGAATGAGTTTGTATAAAGTTATGAAATGCACTTTACTTACCAAATGGGCACTTGTAGAATCATTCTCATGGTCGTATCTAATTCCATTGGAGAAAGGAGGACCACGTAATAATCCTTTGCAAGATAAAAATAATAAAAATATAAAAATATTGTCATTTTTTGAAAAACTTTTCAAAATCAACTACAGTCCTACAAGGTTTTTGGTTTAGTGCATTTTTTGAGAAAACAAATCATACTAAGTGGACCTTTTCATTTAAAAAAATTGTAAAAAAATCAAATATGTGATTTCATCCCTTTCATTTCTCAGTAACGATTTCTCTCTTTGTTGCTCATCAAAATCACAAATCATTGACAAGCCTACTGTGTAACATTTAAAGAGAAAATTAAATGGTCATGTTTGTATCCAGCTAACTTGAATCTTCTAAATTGATCAACTATCTTTAACTATGGCCATATTTACAACCTATTATTTACTACTATTAGATTCCTGGAATAGTAATAAGAATTTTCGTACGTATAAGATATCGTGACAAATAAAAAGTCATGGATCTTCCTCAGAAAAGACTACAAAAGTTGTTAGTCAGGTAAGTTCAGTGTAACAAGTAACACAGAAAAAAGAAATTGTTTAAAAAGAACAAATTTAGTAAAAAAAAATATATCAAGAGCCAATAATGAAATAGAAAGAAGAAAAGATCAGCCCTCCAGAGTTTTGTAATCCCAACAAAAGAATTGTATACACAAGTACAATTACAATACAATTAACTGCATTAGTTAGCCATTAAGTTAATGACATGGAACGTTGCTCTTTCAAACCATAATTCTTTTGTGTGTACTTTTTTGTCCCCTCTCCTCTTCCCAGATTCGTACTCTCTACGTTATTATCCCCATAAACAATCCCTCCCCCACAAATGTTACCTAATGGAGTTTTCCAAGAACTACAGCGGTCGTTTCTTATACAAAAAAAAGTATTGTCAAATCATTTATTTGTTTCCTCGTCTCTCCAGGGAAAAAAGTCTACGCAAAAAAACCAAGTTCACAAACAAGAGAGAGAGAGAGACTGAAATTCGAACTAAAGTCAAGTACACAACATGGGAGAATCATGAGTTGCTAAAAGTGTGTGTTATACGCCAACATGTAAACCTAAACCTTTAATCATGTTCCTACTCTAGTCTCCCCTACTTTTTCTACTACCTGAAATTTATAGATTCAGTATTATAAAATACTTTCTCTTCTTCTTTCTAGTCTTAAAACAGAAATACTCATAAAAATAATATAAACTATGGCAGATCCTCACTTGAAACATTGACCGTACTTACTCTTAGTAAAAAATTTTAGTAAAAAAATTTCCCTAATCATTTAAAAATTTATGTGGACTATTACATTGAAAGAAAGGAGGGCTGAAAGATGAACAGAGAGCAGGGTGAAAAACATTGTAGACAAATCAACTTGTATGAAATATAGAATGAATGAGTGACAGAGTGACAAAGAGAAGAAAGTGAAGGATAATTCAGAATTTAGTCAGATTTTCAAACTTGTAAAGTTCATGTTTCACATTCTACAATTTCCTTTAGAGTTTAGAGAGAGATAGGGAGGTTTGCAATACAGTGAAAGTAAATGGAAGGGGGTTGTCTCAGTATTCGTGAATCAGTTTGAAAAGCATCTTTTGTTTATTTTGTCTCAAGAATCATTGGAGCGAGTTAAACGGGTCATAAATTAGTCATCAACGGAATATTAGCATATTTCTCTTCCCCTCTACTTTAACACGAGGTCATGAAAATTGCCTCTCTTTGGTTGTTCCCTCCCAACACAAAGTCAATTAGCAATTCATTCCTGAAAATTATGCATCTTTACCTTGTCTATGCTTTCAGGGGAAGAATTTCATGCTTGAATTTTCACTCCTTCTTTGACCATCTCAAAATACATGGAAACCCTCAACTCACCTAAAATTTCCAGTGTCATGATTTTTCAACCCTCTACACCTCTACTATGATTCACTTCTAATTGAAATCTTGGCAAAAATGCCCTACTCCACAATTCATGCTATACCTGTCTAGTCCATTAAAGAAAATTTTAACATTATACATAATATTTCTCCATTACTATTATTACTCACCTATTAATAGCAACTAATGTACTTGATTGAAATTAATTAGAAAGGTACATTATCATCTTTTGTCATACAACTTTGAAGAAATAAAGGAGAAAATGAAAAATCTACAAAATGGGCTCAAAGAAATTAATAAAAAAAGAAGAGTAATTTAGACCAACACGTGTTTGGTACGGAAATGCTCGGGAAATGACACACACTAGATATGTACATGCATACAAATGTGTTGACAAAGTGATCAAAAGATTGTAACATATGCTTGAAATTGAAGCCGTAGGATATTGTGTCACAATTTGAGGAAAGGAGGATGAGAATGATTACTTATTATGTACACATTTACAGTAATTAAATTTTATTCTCACCTGAAGTTCACTCGCGTAAAACTCCTGTTAAAAAAATAAAAAATTTGTTTTGTATCAAAGGAATACACAAGTTTTGCTCATCTTAATTAGATACTAATTAACGTATATCGTGTATGACTAGAGAGGTCCAAAGATGATTTTATGCGAGTTTTTTTATAAATGTGTAGAATCTAAGATTAATATTCTAGAATGGGATTTAAATGAAATCATACATTGAGAAAGTCCATGATGGTGTCAGCATGTAGTGTTGTTGAACAGACAACAACATGATGCTCATTATGAGCACGATGGGAAGAATAATTCCCACCCAATTTCTGACGTTCCATCCAAGTGAAAGCCAACTGTTCAAACTGAGTAGGTAAAACAATAAGAGCGCTTCCAATCATGGCCACCATGAAGAATTGAGAGGGCCAAATATCAGGAACGAAATCACCTGTAAAATGGAGACACGGAACAAAATACAATTAAGACAGATGCAAACAAGGATGAGGAAAAAGAAGGTAGACAAAAAATTAATCTAATGCTCATGTCATAATCTTTGTTGTATCTTTGAGACTATTATTCTTATCAGACAAACTGATTCAATTTTATCAATCGAGTTGTTGTAAGTACAACAACAATTATTGTATATCGAGAAGATTAATTAATACAAAAGCTTTACAATTTCCTGGAAAAAGAATATTTTAAGGAAGATTAGAGACACGTACCGTATCCAACAGTGGAGAAAGTGACAACCACAAAATAAGTTGCTTGAAAAAGGTTCAGTCGTTTGTGACCCGCCCGCTGAAAATGTTGAATACCACAGACGCTTGTAAAAACCAAACAAACTAGGGTTGCTGACAAAATTGTCAATTGTTGAGAGAGCGCTGACTGACTGCGTTGCTATTTTTATTAAATGACCCAAGATTATTTTAAATATGCATAGGTCATAATAGGGGATCAATTTCAATTATGCGTACAAACAACTAACCATGGCTCGATGTAAGTCATTAAACATGTTCTCCAAAGCGTACTTTGCTAGCCACAAGTTGAGAAATACTAGAAAAGTTTAAAATATAATTGTACAATTAATAATAAAGTACACAATATTTAAGTTTGAGAAATTCTAACCTGGGATGAATAAATTCCTTAAAGGCGGATGAAAAATTGTTACAAAAAATGGCACCGTAGCTACGAGCTCCAAAACAAATTGTCGAGACAAAATTTGTTGTAAAAGATTCCCCTGAAATGATCAAAGTATGGACATGTCAACTTGTTATCCAAGATCCAATGTACTTGAAGAATCTTGATTCAAGATACATAAATTATGCTGTCATTTATACTAAAAAATTACTTTATATCCAAGGTAGCATAGGAGAAGGGTCTCGGACAGACTGATGGTGGCTAGGATCAAGTGGATTACCCACATGTACAAAGGTCGAGATCTGGATTTTAATTTATAATTTAGTTTATTTGATGCATTCTTGAACTCTTATTAAATATTTTCAAATGTAACCAACAATAATGGTAATACTAAATAGATAGAAAATAAATTAGAACAATAAAAGTCATATTACACATAAACAATCGCATCCCAGTTGATCACCGGATTGTCTTGAAATCTTTCTTCCGTCTGGTTCAAAGCTGCAAGGTACTGTAGGTCAAGAAAAAACGGGCAATTAAAGGACATGTCAAAATTATCATCACTTTAACCAAAGTGTACCAAATTACCTCTGTTTTGTCGCCAGCGACACAGCCATAACTGTAATTAACAAATAGTTCAAGTCAATTAAAGTCAGAGACATTAGATTTCTAATTTCTAGTGATTTGACCTTGGCAGGTCATTTGCACAATGAAAAATGCTACATCATAGAGAGAAAATTTTTGGAGGGAATCGTGTCGTTTGAATTTTTTCCATTTATTTTTTTTCTATTTTGATTTCCTAGTTATTTCGTTCTAATTTCGTTCTAGTTTCGAGAAATTGTTTTGTTTTGTTATTTTTGAAGTCAAAAAAGGCAGGGATTTACTAGCTAGATTTTAATAGAAAAAAAGCAACATGGCAGCAGCATCAGGGGTAAGTAATTTCGATTTTAATTATCATTTTGTACACTAGTTTTTTTGTATAATGTTTATTTTATAACAATTTAATTGTGTTTTGTTTATTATGGATAATATCTATAGTCTTCATCTTCTAAAGGATCATCTATTACATTTGGGGAACAACAAACTGAACGTACTCGTCAAACACCAACAAAAGAAAACATCATTGAGGTTAGAGGACGACTCATCAAGATGTGTCCCAACGGTGATGTCCTTTTGAAGTTTTCGGACAAGTGTGGTGACTTTAATTTACTATTTTCTTTGGCTCAATTGAGTGGACTTGACTTGTACACGGGAACTGAAGCACTTTCAAAATTAGCATCCTTGAATCCCGATTTAATGGAAGAATACATTGTTCAACTAGATGAAAATGCATTTGTGAAATTTAAAAATAAGGGCTTGGAAGCTGCCAAAATAGTGAGACTCTACCAAGATTATCCACATGGAAGAGTAGATATGAACATACAAATTCGTAATCAGCTATGGAAGATGTTCCAATCGGAAGTAAAACTGGAAGAGGAACCAAAAGAAGCTAAATTTCTCACTACTGACGATTTTGGAAACATTTGGTTTCAACTGTGTACATGTGTCACTGATAGAGTTATAGATTATTTCAAAACTCATGAATTTCCCAAGTTTGAAGCTGAGACACGAGAAACATTGATGAGGTCAAACATCATGACCAACGTGTACGTAGCACCCTATCGTAGTGAGAAAGGATTGTACCGCATCAAGATCCACATGATCATGTCAGCTATGATTCATGTGGAGTACATTGATTTTCAAGAGTTTCAGAATATCAAAATTGAAAATATTTTCGATGCAAGTAAAATCGATGAAAATTTTGCCTCTTTCCCTCCCCTCTGCATTCAAGGTCATTTAATGGGTATAACTGCTGTCAATGACGAAGTGTTACAAATCCAGCCGAATGAAATTATTCAAGTACAATTGGCGTGTTTCAACGACCCCCCTCAAAATTTTGGATATACTAACGGTAAAGTCAATGTGCCGGAAGTCTATGTCAACATACAAAACAAAATTGGAAAATGGATTGATTTGAACAACCTTCTAATCAATTGTGGTGCTGTTGCGGAGATTCCTCCAACGTCGAGAAATACTATTGGTGGTTGTGTGTATATGGATGAGGTAAAAATACAATAATGGTTCTTTTTATAATGTACTCAACTGACTAGATTTTTTTACTGTTCTGGTTAATTGTGTAAACCAGTACATTTATCTTGAATAATACAAACACTTAACTAATATTATAAGTATGTATCTTAAATTATTTTGTAGGATGACGACATTGACAAATCTGATTAACTTACTCCTTACTCTGATGCTACTTTTTTTACATATTTAAATGGATAAGTCATTTTTTAAGTAATAATATTAATATAATCTATTCAAAGTCACTGTTCTCTATCAAGAAACTTGCCGGTAGACACAGTATATTATAACAAATTTTTTTTACGAAACATTTTCTTTGTTATAAATACAAATATAATGTTATGTATTATTTGTTTGTTGGGATTTCCGTAGAGTTGCTTGAGAGCTTCCTGCTGGTCCATTATTAACACTGAGGACATGATTGTGCAATATTCTCACGGATCCCTTCAACGTCTCTATTACTAATTGTTTAACAAAACTTTTAGATAACCCAAACTGTTTTCTAAAATTTTCAAAAAAGTTAACTATTGTGCCTCTTGCACCAATATAAAGTCCAATTATTTCAATCTCCTTAAGTCCATACATTTCTTTAAAATAATTGAATTAAATAAAATTTAAATTTAAAAAATGAATATTTGATATTTTTTTTTTGCACTGACAAATGCATAATGTGCATTTTATGATCCGAGAAATAAAAGGAAATTGAATACTCTTTTATGCATATTATATTATACAAACAGGACAGGTAATAGAGGATTGATCCAATTTTATGTGATGAGTAAAACGATGACATCATACATAGTACCCGAAGCTTAATTTAAATGCATGGAAGATTTTAGTAGTCAAGAGAGAGGGAGAGAGAAAGTTTTGTGGTGACTGTCAAAAAAGACATCACATGGGATCATGAAGATGCACTCCCATTAGTTACTGTACAAATGCCTTCATTAAATGTACTTTTTTCGTGCATGAAATGTTGTGACGAACATTATTCAGTCTACACTCACTCTATTTACCAATTTTGTCCTGATTGTTCCATTTAATACACTAAATTATTCCATGTGTTTGATAGACTATGTAATAACTTGAGGAAGGTTATGCCCAAATTAAAACTCGGCTTGTTAAACAATGTCTGGTTTTTATTTTTAACTTTGTCGGCATTCGGCAATTTAAAAAAAAATTTTTTGGTCTCATGCTCACTTTTCTAGTAGACACAAAGTGAACTCCCTCAACGATTGGACGATTGATTAGAGTTAGAGTCCAAAATGAAGGGGAGTAATTATACGAAATCATTGGTAAAAAAAAGTAATGTCTCTATAACAAATATATAAATTCTTTCTCTACGTCATTCATCAGGATAGAAGACATATAGTCTGAAATGGTTATAAATTAGATAGGGGTGAATTCTTTAATAATGGAACAAAGAATTAGGACACAAAGCTTTCATGTGGTTTGGGTCATGAAATAAAAGGTCCATAGGAATATTTGTAACGTCTCAGGAGTCACACAAGGGTTAGAGAGGACCCTTTTGTATATAAAATAAGGTAGACATGGAGGACAGATCCAATTATATTTTGTGACTAATTTTTCTTCATGACAATAGTTCACCATGACGTGTACTCTGCTGAGTTGTGTTGTTTTGAACATAAAAAAAGGAACAGAGAGTCCTCACTGTACCGGAGAATCAGAGAAAGAGATAACAAAGGACTCTCAAGTGCAAGCAAACTCATTACCCAGCTCGTTGGTTCCTTTAAGAACAAGTCAATTGTCTGTGTCCTTCATGTTTTGTCTCAATTCCCACAGCCAAGAGCGAAACCAAGAGATGAAGAGAGAGAGAGAAAGTGAAGGGAAATGAGAATAGGAAAGCAACACTGATTTTGAATAGTTCAATCTCAATCTTTTGTCATTTCTTGAAAGGACAATACCACACACACACACAATGTGTACAATCACAGTATTGTTGTACGTAGGACTATAAGAGTAGGAGTAGGATACAAAATAGAGAAGAGAGTGAGTCATTTTGTGCCACAAAATTTGTAATATAATATAATAGAAAATTTAATTTATTCTTTACATTATATTATCTTGGCAATATTTGATTTAATTATTTATTTATGCTCAAGTTCTATTGTCATTCTCAATCTCTCTCTCTCTCTCTCTTTACTTTCAGAGTCAAATCTAGAAGGATATGTTATTGTTGAATAATTTGATATAAAATTTTGAAAATGAATTTTTCAAACAAGCTTCTCTTTATTCATTCTTTTAATGTGTGTGTGTGTATTATTAAATATAAATGAAAATATTTTGTGTGACAAGAAAACAATAGACTTGTCTTTAAATTATATCTGTAGTTTTCCTAAAGCTAGAGACTCTTTCCTTGTCTAAATTCATCTGCCTCATCTGTTCAAAAGGACTGAGACTGGGAGTAACAACGTTAGGAGGGGAGAGGCAGGAGAAAGAGTTAATGGGGAGTGAAAGTGTCATTTCTTCAAAGTTCCAACATTATGCACACTGTAATTTTAGGTGAATTTGCAATGCACTCTCTCGCTCTCTCTTGTGCCACAGCATAATTGTGACACAGTTTCTCCAAAAAAAAGAAGATATTTCTTTCAGCAAAAACTCCCCCAACTAACGTTAATTATGAATATGACGACTCTTTTATTCTTTGCGACAACTTTTTGGGTCCAAGGAAGACAAATCCTGGATTATGCACAGTCAAAGAAGATTGCATACATATATATGTACAGTAATGTAATCACAAGGTAGACACACAGGGAAAGTTGAAACCCACTAAATTCTAAATGGATCAGAGCACCTCATCTTCATAAGATTACCCACCAATTCATTTTGATAAAGTGCCACAGACTACAGTTTAATATGCGAGTTATATGATGGTCCTACATAGAGTCGTCGTTTAACTTGCAACTAATAGCCACCCCCCTCTCTTTCTAGTCTTGAGCTCTTTCTGTATAAAATTTATATTTAAAATAGTACAGACTGAATTCTCTAGACTTAAAATATAAGAACAGTCACTTATTTTACTAATGGTGGATGGTGGAATATGTCGGTCCTTTTATATTTTTTTCTCTCTTACTATCGTACTATTTTATTCAGAATGCTTTCTCCTTCTTTCTCCATTTCCCTCAAACAAGGACTGATGTGTTGGTGGTTTATGCCATGAAGGATAAAATTCTCATTCTCCATTTCCGTGAATGTAGAAAATGAACCTTCACTCTCCTGTCTTATTATAATAAATAACTAATTAAAATTCGCACGCCTTGAGTTCTTCAGCCTTTAATCCCAGTTCAAAATTCTATGATTGTGTGTTAATATTAGACAAGACTTTAGTCCATACACATACGCTATAGTATTTTTTTCTTTTCTTTATACAGACACTTGCGATTTTGGTTGGATAAGAAAATCTCACATGATAATAATAATATCATTAACTTTTTGAAATATAGATGCCTTAAATTTTCAATTAGTTCTGCTTCATTCCTTCTCCTTCTTTTTCTCAGGATTAATAAGAATGGAAGGGAGAAACGTTTTAATTTTTTTTTGAGATGGCCTCTGTGACAATAAAATTAATAATATTAAATATGTTCCCCGTTTCTCTCTCAAAAAAGATGACAAAGAATTTTTTAAAATGATATGACAGAACAAGTGAAAATTTATTTTTAAATCCCATCTCATTTCTTTTTCTTCCGTCATCTTCACATGACAAGAAACTTGTGACATGTGAGATAGAGATGAGAAAGAGAGAGAGAGAGAGAGGGAGAGGGATGAAATAAAACTTTATGTGGTGTTTTGACTGAGATTAGGCAGATTTAATAATAAACTGTATAACATACATATGACCAGCTTTATACTTTAGACTACAAAGAATTTTAAATTCACCAAAATGGTGAGACATTTTACCACAACTTTGTTCATAATTTAGTTGAACTCATAATTCATTTTCTCCGTCAAGAAAAGAGAGAGAGGGAGAGAGAAAATAAGGAGAAATTTCATAATTCTCTAATTTTCATGGTTAGAAAAGGTCATCTAATTGAATTATTATAAGTCAAATTTATCTCCTCTGTCTTGAGTCACACAATCTATGTAATTTTCTCTTGTTCCTTCATTTACTAGTTATACTACAAAATAAAAACCTTTCCTTTGTTTTCTCTTCAGTTGAAAAAAAATTATAATTTTTAACATGTCAAGAGTACATTGGAATCCTTTCAAACTCAGCCCACATCTCCATCTCGACCTTTTGTACATTATCATTATAAGAATATTCAAAAAGGAGAAAAGAGAGAGAGAGAGAAATGGTATAATTTATTTATTTTTTCTCTTTTCTTTTGTTCATCTACCTGAATGTACTTTCTCCATTCTTAATTTATCTAAATGTCTTTTAGGACTGTCAAAGAAAGACAGAGTGAGAGAAGATGGAGAGACGGACACAAAAAAAGGAGAGATAAAATGTCACTGACAATAAGAGAAAGAGCGCCTTGCTGAATGAGTGGAAGAATGTCTTCCATTTTCTTGTTGTGAATATTTTATCATGTAAGTAAATTGCCGTGTATGCAGCACATTTTCATGTTATTTAATACGTTGATAGTCTTGGAATTGCATTGAACATTTTTTTCTAAAAAAAATAATATATAAATGTCTGTAGGTTTCTATGTACCCCTACAGTCCATTGTATACGTCTCACTCTCAAACTCTCAGTGCCACTCACAAGAGTTTTCATGGTTATAATTTTGTCTTGTCAAGACAAGCAACTGCAGCATGGCTATTGTACAAAATATAGAAAGAGAGAGAGAGAGAGAGAAAAAAAAAGATCAAAAGGCTTGTCGTCAAATTAGGACAAATGTCATGCAATTAAGTGATTAACTATGACGATGAACATCCCCTCCTCCCCATTACAATCATTGGAAAAACTTACCTTGATAATGTATGGTATGTAAAAGTCTCTACTAAAATAAATTTAATTCACTGAGATGGTCGTTGACGAAAAGAAAAAGTGTATAAATTGACATGTGATGCACGAGGACTAAATTTCTAACCTTGAGTGAAAGAGGAGCTCGAGTTGGCATCACTCTCTCTCTCTCTGTACAGGAAAAAAGACAAGAGTCTTTGGACGAATGGAAAATTGCGTGACAAAAAATATTGTCACATTTTCATCAAAACTACTCCCCCCCTCTCTCTCCCATCTTTCCTCGTCCATCACATCAACTAATACTATTTTTAATCGTGTGTGGGGAACCAATTCCAACTCATCCGTTTAATCGACTACAAGGGTTTTCTTTTGTAAAGAGCAAAATTTAATTTATTTTCTCTTTAAAATTCTATTAAACTCTTTATTTCACTGATTTTCTCTTTTGTAGTTTGTACAGATTGAATGTGTATTGAAAGTATGAGTTGATACATTTCTTTTTAAAATAAAATTTGTTCAAAGAAATTGGATAATGATACAAAGAGAAATTTTCAAGATTAAATTGGCAAATAAGGATATTAAATAGGACGAGAGACCATAGAATTAAAGGTAAAATTTGTTTGTCGGTTCGTTTTTTTAAAAATGAAATTTGCTGTTTGTCATGAAAATTGAGTGGTCGTTTTTTGCTCTACTGTACTTGTATCTTGTAGTGTGGTTGTTATTAGCTGGAGAGAGAGAGATGAACTTGGAGTTTTGTCCTGTACAGAGAAAGTAAGAGAGAGAAAGAGGAAAATTATGTAAAGTGGGAGGTTTGGTGATGAGGATTGAACAAAACATTAGTTTGATGGTTCTCTCTCTCTCTCTCTCTCTGTAATTCTTTATCGATCTGAATGAGAAACATTATCGGGGTATGATTCTCGTCATCTACCACTTGATTGAAATACCCCCCAGTAAAGTATGGGACAATAGTGACAATGTTTGTTCTAGTGGAGAACCTCAATGTCAGACTGAGCTCTAGTCATTCAAGTCTTGGCTGATGAATACTTCACAAAATGGTACATTATTTACAAAATAAATAGATCCATCTCCATCTCTCTCTCTCTCTCCTTCACATTTTGGAAACAATTCAAGGTATATATTTAGACTACTCATCTTTGTTATTTAACAAAATTATTTTAAAAATAATTTTCAAAGCTATCACTCTCCCTCCCTCTCCCCCCTCCTCTCTCTAATAATACAGAAACAATCTGTAGGGAAATCCTACGAATTTTCATTATTTTGTACTCAGAGTACAATCAAAACATTAATTCAAAGTTAAAATTCAAACTCAAATTATAATTCTAAAGACTCTTTTAATAAACTTGTCTATATAAATGTAGACAAAAAGAAGCCCTTAATATTAATGATCTAATTAACCCCCTCCCCCCATTCTTTTCTATTTTCTATTAAAATATTTTTTTTTCTTTTTTTATAAGAAAGAGAAAAAAACACTGTACTCTTAATTAACTGTCTTTGTCAGTTTATCACACTTTAAAATTTGATTATGAATAGTTATTATTTTTGGTAGAAATAAGAAACAAAATGTCAATCTTTATATTTTATAAACTACATACAAGTATACATACATAGGTAATACATAACATACATACTAGTGCAGGGAGAAGATAAAAGTCCATTAAAGATTTTTAAATTGTTTAAATCAAACTTTTAAAAATAAAGTTTCAACTTTTATGCAGATAATCGACTGCCAAAAAAAACTTGTGTTCCTTTTTTCGCAAAGAGGGGGGGAGGAGAAGGAGGAGGAGGACATGCTTCTTCAATTAACAATTTTGAATGGGAAAAAGGACTTAGGCTTAGACTTTGACAATATAATGTAATACTTGAGTATACGTAGATAGTAGATAGAGTGCCTTAGAATTGATTTGATGATGAAAAACTTTGCCTATCTCCAATTTTTTTTTGTATATTAGATTTGTTCTCTCGTCCTAATTGCCGTTTAGATAATTCCCAAAGACTATAGATTATTATATTATCACACCCACCACGTCGTTTTTTTTTGTAAAGAGGTGTTTGTATGTTTGTGTATTTCTAAGGTGTTTTTTTTTACCTTTGTCTTTTTGTCCAGGTTCAAAAAAAGCAATTACCTAGACCAATTCTACTTGAGTTCATTCAACTTTGAGAATAAAGAGAAAAAAAAATAAAGGCAAGAGAAATATTATTGTGAAGCCTTTTTGTTTATCTGTATTTTAGTATTTTCATATCATAATTTGCTATCTGTATGATACTTGTGTACAGATACTTGTGTGGGTACAAAGACTACGGAAGTAAAGTGATTCTTCTTGTTATGGAACGAGTAAACACTAAAAAGTTTTTTTCTCCATATTTTTAGCTCACCATTAACCTCTCTCTCTCTCTGTGGGTATGATGTCAGATGTAGTCAAGTAAATAATTGTACAAAGAGGCTATCTATTAGAAATGAATGTGTGTAGATATAAATACAATTAATCTGATCAACTTTTTCTCTTATACGTGTACACACACTATAAATGTATTATCTGACTTTATACATTACATGGATGTCGACTTATTGGGCGTCCATTTTTAATATATTTATCCCTTTATAGAATAGATACTTAATTAAAATATGTGTGTATTAATGTAACAAGGACTTCATATAAAATCTGAATTGTAAATAGACTTGACCAGGACTTGACCAATTCCTTATTGAAAGGAATTAAGACTTGAGTAGGCGGCAATTGACAAAAGAAATTTCTTTTAAGGTTGATCTATGTTCGACCAATATCACTATGATTATATTAAGGTTATGAAGCCAGAAAAATAGAATGGTAAAATCCATTGGTGTAGGCTACAATGGTTGAGGAGCTCATTGTAGTTGAGAATGTGAAAAGGACTAGTGCCTTAATGCCCCATGGTGATGAAAATCTTTAATCTCTGAGGATTTCTCGTTGAAATTCTTTTCTTGTGTTCATTTTCTGTGTTATGTGTATTATATGTACCTACTTCAATATCAATATGACCATTTATATATTCATCGGTACTGTAGTTGTGTAGTTGTGTAGTGTACATGATCATGTTAATATCCGTCCGTCACCCACAGGGCAGAGTCTCTCCATCTCTTTATATTTATTTTGCGTATATACTTGTGCAAAAATTAGATAACATTTTACTAACTCATTTTTGTTCTTCTCCATTTTAAATTGTTTTGTTTAATTAAACCACAAAATGTTTTGATGACATAAAACTCTTTGAAATGTAACTGGGGGTTAGATTATTTTTGATACAAGATTTACAGTTGAAAATTGTACAATAGTAAAAATGACTAATTTAAAAATCAAAGAGTTTCTATTAACTAGCTATCAGTAATTTATAGCCTCGAGGTCATTTAGAGTTTATGTAAAATTATTTTTGCATAACTTTATTTAAGTTTACCTATTCTAATATCCCATGCCTTTGACACTAAAAATATTCTTTCTATCAGCTCATTAATTGTTACAATCAGGAACCAGAATAAAATTTGTATGGAAAAAGTATAAAATAATATTTTATACAAATTTTGTAAATGGGATTAAACTGGATTTAGTATCGAGGGAGGTTGTACACAAAAATATTGACCATGTTTTAGAAGTGTATTTTGGGAATAAATCACTATGGCCAATACTTGAATGAGGAGATGAGATTAAGTGTAATATGTACATATGTTATACTTAGATTATATAAAAAAAACAGTACGTACCATGTGGCGTAAGTAGGATCATTATCCATTGCAACTCGACATACATAGAGAATGCATGTGAAAAGTTTTAGAACCATACGAGCAATGCGAATCCGTAGGCTAGACCGTTGATTCTTGATGAAATATAAATGTAGCCGTTCCTTTAAGGTGTTCTCATTTACATAATATTCCACCCGGATCCTGCAAATAAAAGAAAAAAAATCATGTAGAGAAAAATATTATATCCATCGATTCAAGATTTTCTCTCTCCCCTTTTCACTCTTATTTTTTTGTGAATTGTACAAGTATAAATTGTATGTATGTACTGGTATCAGTACATTACATAATTGTATTGATTTCCATTTTCCAATTTGTAACATTGAATTTTTACTAATATTCTCTCCACTCCACAAAAAACTTTTATGCCTTATGCCATCTCTTATAAATACACATGGAATATTTATAGACATTTTCTCCTCCTTCTCAAATAATTTTGCTTAACACATCAAGTCCAACTGAAGAACTGAAGAGAGAATAAGAAAAAGAAGTGGAGATGCCAAAGACAAGTTCAACTTGTATGATTCTTTTCTCTACTTTCACCACATATGTTATATTACATACACATACAAGAGTCGAGTGGGAGGAGGAGGAGGGGAAAGTGTAAGCTCAAGGGAATTACAGAGTCCATAAAAAGAAGGAGAAAAAAAATTGTAAATCATGGTATTTCAAAAGATGCAATTTTTTTTTGACTTTTTGTACTGATTTTCTTTTCAATTTTTTTTTGGCTCATGTCCTTGGTACTCATTCGTGTTTTAATTCCTCATCCTTTTTTTTGACGACCAGAAAATTGGAGTCAGCAAGTTCAATAGTTTAATACAAAGAAAAGGAGAGTACATAAGGAGAGCAAAGAGGGGGAAGAATCAAGTTATAAGATTTTTCACTCCTATCCAAAATTTTCTTTTATATCTGTATTTAGTATATTATACAGATACATATTATATATATAATATGTATGCTAGTAGTGATAATCTTAAAAATGTAGATAGAAAAAAAATCTTAAAGAAACGAAAAAAACGTGAAGAGACTACTAAAAACGGTTTACGCATATTTCCTTTAACATTTTCAAGTATATATATCTCTCTCTCTTGTTATGGGCCAAAAATATGTGTAAGTTGCATGTACTTGTATGAAAAAAAATAGAAAAGAAGAATCTGACAAGACATCATGTAATTTTCCCTAGGTATTCATAAATTCAAGAGGAAATTGATAAATAGCCCTCTACTTCTTACAACCATGTAAGACAGCAAGGTAAAAAAAATTGTGTTTGGTTGAAATATGCTCGAGGAAATAAAATAGAATAAATATTCACTGTTATAAAATAGAAGAGAGAGAGAGACGAATGGAAATAAACTAAAAGAATTTTGTACATGGTTTCTTATACAGATACAAGTTGTTGATTTGAAAGAATGGGGAATATACAAAAACTCAAATTCTTGTACTGTTCTACAATTGACAATTCTCCCTGAGAGAGATAGACAATATAAAGTAAAAATAATAAAGACTTTTTCAACCAAAAAGACTATATGTATATATAGCATACTTGTACAATATAAGTAGACCGAGATTGGATGGTTCAAGAACAAAAGAGAGTTGAGTCCTACAAAATAACGAATGAGATCAATTCAATAATGGAACCTGAAAGAGAGAGAGGGGGGGAGGGGGTCGACCAAAAATCTCACAAAAAGGGGGAGAAAGTTTTATATAAATTGAAAAAAGGTTATACTAATATAAATTCATATATCTGTAATTTTTCATGTAGATATAATATGTACAATATTATACATATTGAAGCTATGTAATATCTCTATAAAAGATTTTTCACTTTTCATCCACAAAATTGAAATTGTTAAACTTAATGTTACTTTTTATTGTAGATTGTAAGAGAGAGAGAGAGAGAGAGAGAGAGAGAGAGAGAGAAAGATTGAATCTTTATAGATTCATTTTTATTAGTATCTCCTTTCTTTATACACTTTCTCTCTCTCTCTCTCTCTCTCTCTCTAGTCAGTTAAATAGACAAAATGTTCTAATAATAAAATGATCATCATAAAAGTAATCGTTGTCATCATAGCCAAGTGTCTATCAAAAGCTTATCTTGTAAACTCTCTCCCTTATAAAAATAAATCCACAAATAGACTCTTCTTCTACAGATTAAAGACATTAAATTAAAATAAAACTTGTAGAAAAAAACGGTCTCAAGAAAAATGGGAAAGGACCATAGGTACTTGACTAATACTTACAATTGATAAATCAAGAATAAATTGTTTTTTTATTTGTTTTATCTGTAATCAAAGTAAAGAGTATTTTTAATAATTAATTTAAATTTAACATTTTTTTTTAAAAAAAATCTATATTAAATAAATGTACCTAATTTAACATTTATTTTATGAATATTTTCAATGGATAAATATATCTGTAATCAATGTATCTCTAGTACAAAGGTACTTCTTCTTTCTTGACTTTATTTATTTCACTTGGAGAAAAAAAGAAGCACTACACTTGTAGTGTGTACAGTACTTGAAAAACCACTTTTGATAATGGAAACATACTTTGAATATTTTTGCATCGTATATATTAAAACACATGCTTACCTATGCATGCATAAGTACATATTTTCTTGAAGAGGGGACAAGAAAAAGGAGAATATTTTGAAGATGCAAGAATATTCAAGGGGGGTAGAGTTAAAAAAAACTGGTCCGTAAACTGACCTGTCACAACCAGAAGCAGTATTTGAAGATTCATATAATAAAAAAAGAAGACAAAGACTTTGAAGTACTAAAGAAAATATGAAAAATATTTTATAATATCAATTTAAATATAATACTACACAAAAAAGCAATATTTTTTTATTTTAAAGTTCAAGTGAATACCATTAAACTTGCATTTTAGAGTTCAATTTGGTAAAGAGAATAAAAGTAATCTTTTATTTACAGATATTTGTACTACATTTTATTTTTTAGTCTTGAAATTTCTTTTTGTTATACTTTTACATCTCTACATGTAAGTAGGTACATGTACAGATTTTTGTGTGATGATACAATAATGAAAAGTTAAAAGCATGATTAAATTATAATTCAGTTACAATTTAAAATTGATAGTAAAATTTATTTTTGTAGTGAGTATAATTTCTCTCATTCTATAAAACTCTATAAAATAATTTCTTGTCTCCCACACACACACACTTCGTGTACAAATGTATTTAAAAGTAGAAAAATAATTTGGAAAAAGTTAAGAAATTTCAATCAAATTGAATAAAAGACTTAAGAGTATAGGTAAGCGTGAATAATAAATTAAATTCTTGTCCCTTTTGTTACCGTTAACTTTAAACTTGACTACAAAAATGGACTGAAATAAATTAAAAGGTTTAAAAATTTATTATACAACTTTCTCTTTTCTCTCTCCCATGTAAAGGGGGGATAGCATGTATAAATGTATTTACAGTGAAAAAAAATTTAATGATAATAATTGAGATAAATTTAATTGTTTTTCTCCTCAAGTCAATCAACCTACATTGTACACAGTAAAAACTTTAATTATTTCAAAAGCCACTATAACTCTAGTTAACTTAATTTTTAACTAAAGTGCCAAGGTATATCTCAACTAAATAGTTTCTTATAGAGTGAAAGTAAGTTACATAATTTCTATAAAAAAAAGTTTAACATGGGGAAGAATTATAAGCTTCAAAGTTTACAAAAAAAAGTCAAAAAAAAGAGTTGGTTGTTATTTAGTAAACTGAGAATAAAATTTAGGACATTGGGGATATTCCAGAGAGAGAACTTAATGTCAATTTTCAATGCCATAATTATTTTCTCCCTTCTTTCCCTCCAGTATGGAGGTATGGAGGTTAGACCCCATAATTTTCCTGTTGTGGACAGTCAATAGAGAAAGTTAAAAGAGAAAGAAAAGTGGTGAAAAGTGTAGTTGGTGTAGATATTTAACTGAGGGGAGACGATAGGGGGGTATCTGTGGATACATTGTCAATATTGCATGGCCGTTAATGCTCCTTGTGCCCCATTCACTGATAATGAGCTCGTACAGGCTATGGGCTAGGGGTGTGCCTTAATTGAGTCGACATGCAATGTATAATTGACTAGCAAATAGTTTAATATTTGACAACCATCACCTCCTACAACAAGAAGGAGGTTCTCATCCAAAATATTATTCCATATTCCTTCAAGAAACCATATCTCGATCAACTTTTTATATCTTTTATACAATATTTTCATCTAACTTAGGGGGTCTCTCAACTCTTGTGGTCCCTATCCGAGTCATTACTTTGACTCGTTTAGGAAAAAATATCGATTCTAAAATAAATTGTCAAGATTATCTTCAATATACATATTTCACAACTTTTGTAAAATACAAAAAAACATGCTAACATGAATATTTATATTTAATTATTAAAATATTCTATCGACAACTTTCACCATTTTAGTAGAAGGAACCATTTTATACAAAAAATCATTTTATAAAAGACTCAATACTTTTCTCTCTTAAGCTGCGTCTGCATGTACACTCGAAATAAATGATTTCCATTTTCAAAGAAAAAGAAAGTTAAATTCAATGACTTTAGGCGGTAGGCACAGAGAGAGAGAGAGAGGGGAGGATAGAGAGAAAGCAAATAAAGATATTAATCTTAAAAAAATTGGGGAATTCTTATTACAAATTGTAGCATGGTATCTACATTATTTATATAAAATAGACAAGAAAATTTTATGTACAATAAATACAATGAAAGAGTTGATTACCCAACATGACAAATATTCACATTGAGAGTAAACTCCCAATTCTCATTTCCAAAATTGGGAGTCCAAGTCAAGTCAGAAATACAAGGAGAGAGAGAGAGACCAAAGCCAAATGCGCCTGTTGGTAAAATTCTCAATTTATTATTTTAAATATTATCGTCGAAAGCCATATTACAACTTTCACTACAAACTTATAATAGTTTTTCATGTCCTCTATGTGTAGCATTGAAAGCAAGTCATTTTGCTAATAAACTTTGTTTCTTATAGGGACGTTAGCTAATCGAGAATAAAAGGAAACGATGGAGAGAATGTAATAAGTTATTTATTTTTTTTACATACAATTTGCAACACAATGGAGGCTAGTTAGAGTTACAAGTTGGAGCAAATAAAAAAGAAGAAGAAAAGAAAGCGGAAAAGGATGCGGATGTGTACACTACAGCTCATAAATGAATAGAGAGAGAGAGGAAGGGGACAAGTCACCTTTTTTGTCTTGAACCGACATAGTATGTACTTCTACCTGTACCTTTGTACATATATGTACACATTATGAAATATAAAGTATGGACAGTGTCTTTGGGCATCGAAATGCCGTAGTTGGGACTGAGAAGGGGGTTAAAGTATTGGATGATACGTATAGCCAGTCACCATCAAATACGGGGAGAAAATATTTTGTGAAAATCGATAACAAATTCCTTTTCACCGCAGTTGACAGTGACACTCCTCCATGGCACAACATGAAGTAAATAAGGCGATGTTTGAGAGAGAGAGTTGAAGGATAAAAAGCTTAGGGGATTTTCAGAGGTAGTCACGCACTTGAGTAATATGGCTATGGTAATCCTTTCCCCCTGTCAATACAAATACCATTTACTCTCTCTCTCTCCTTAATTTCAATCATTATACTTTTTGGCTTATGACTCTCTCTCTCTCCATGTAATATTCAAGAGAGAGAGAGAGAGAGAGAGAGAGAGACTTGATAAAATTGACACATGGATATTATTAATTTTCTTGTATTGTCAAATATTCTTCTTTGAATGACCACAACTCTTCACTTGTCAATCTTCACCTTTAACATCCTCCTCTTATATGATACCCCATTTTTTATCATTTAAAAATAGACAGTGAGACGTCAGTAATTATCAGGAATTGAAACGAACAATACATTTATCATATTTAAACTCATACAAACTTTCTCTTAGAAACGGAAACGACGCATTTTTTTGTCTCTAAATTCTTTTAACTGGACACAATTTTTAAAATAAGGAAAAAAATAGAAAAATAAAATTAAGACTTGAGAGCTAGACTACAATATTTTTTTAGTAACTACAATCATCACACACAAGACACGTACAGTCTACTTTGGAGTTAGGGGACTTTTGTCCTTTGGGGAGAAAGCGGAAAAGTAATGTCCACCCTCCTGTCAATTCTGTTTTCTTTTTTTTCCCCTCAATAGTTCATATTACATCCAAAAGGAAATTGTTGTGTCTTTTTTTTCAATCATACTCGAAAAATGTCAGAAAACAAGTCAGTGTGACAGAGAAAATGAAATTTTGTAAACAAGATTTATTTTTATTTTGAGTCCAATCCCCCAATTTAATCAGTATTGACAAGGACTCTAAAATAAGTTGATTTTTTTTCACTATTTAGAATAAAATTTTTGTCTTTCCCTCAATGATTTATTTTTGAAATTTCACTTGAAAAAAATGGGGAATGTATGACCATATTGGAGAGAAAGTGTGATGGGGATTGTGTGCATGTAATTTAATTAGATTTAATGTGGACAACTTTTTAGTTGACACATTCAATTTAGTCAATCCCCAAAAAATTCTGTTTTTTTGACTACTAAATACCTCACATGAGTCACAATGACAGTTTCGCAATTGGTGACGAAGGTTGCAAAAAAAGAGGAAGAAAATATTTGAGCTCCTACGCAAACTATCTCATAATTTCCTCGTGTGTCATGTGGAGATGATGAACATGATTGTCTCCACCCTCTCAAACGTTGGAGCAATTAATTAAACGAAATATTGTGCACGTATCCTTACATGTGGAGGAGGAGGAGGAGGGGCATTAGTTAATACTGAAACATGAAGGATTGTCTCTCTCTCTGTGGATAGACGAGGAGACACAAAGGGGGTTTCATTTGACTATGAACCCTTTTAGATTGTATTTTAGACAGACATAAAGTAGAGGAGATTAGCCATAAAATAATAATAACATGGAGTCTACATGATATTGTTGATGATCTGTAATCATGTAAAACCTTGGCATTTTCCACTCAGTTCACTTACCAAAAAACTTTGGTGAATTGGAATTAATTTTATTTGCTCATCCCCCCGGATTTACTGTACACACATGGAACATTCAATCTAAATCTAGTGTACACACACACAAAGAGAGAGAGAGAGACCTCAAATTTCTACCTTGAAGGATTCAACGGCATTAAATTATTATTGACCTTTTGACTTTCTATCTCTCGCTCTCTCTCTCTCTATTCTTTTTCATCATGGTGGAGATGGAGACCCTCATATTTAATCAATGTATTGGGGATAACTCCATGCTCCATGTTCCTGTAATTTGAGTCACATGATTACATGGCCATTCAAGCCACACCACCTTTTTTTTAACCTCCAAATTTCTATCCCTCTTTTTTTTGACTTTGATCCTACTATTTTCTATTTGTACTTGAGAGTGTCCAATTTTATTTTTTTTTGGCAACAAAAAATGCAAATCCCCTTTTACCTCCCTCACCCCCGAAAAAACCTTTTCGTGAATTTTTAATTGAGCACTTAAAAAAGCATTGCAACTTACAGATAGACATGCTGATTGTGGAGCATGAGGCATGAAAAAATAGTCTTTGATGCATGCAAGGGATTGCATGTAGATACTATTATGTATTTTTGGTACTTTTTATTGTAATTTGTACATATGTACTCGTACACGTATGAGTGTGACAAGTTTACATAATATTAGGGCTAATTTTAATTTTGTTGGCTAAAATAATGTTTGCCATTTTTGTTCCATTTAGAAAGGAGTCCAATTCATAGAAAAAATACACTCTCCGCATCAATTTTACAGATACAGTTAAATACAGTGAAGTTAACTGCACTTTATTCAGAAAATCATACGCACCCAAAATAATTTGGTTTATTTAGTTTACACGACAGACACAAAGAGAGGGAATGTGCGTAACTGCGTAGATGAGTTTTTAGAATTCAAATAACAAAAATAATTGTATCTCCAGATACATAAATATATACAATTTTTTAACTGGGAACGCTTTGTACTTAATTTGAGTGTTAATTTATGTAGTCAAAAAAAAAAAAAAAGAGAGAGAGAGAGAGAGAGAAGAAAAAAATGAATGTAAAAATTTATCTAATGGTCTATTGACTTTAAGGGAAAGTCATGAAGAGTAAGGAGAAGAGGAATTAACTTTGAAGAATTATGACCAGAAAATAATGGTCTCTACTATTCCATACATAATCTCCATACTCCATTTTTTTCTTGTTTTGCGTCTAACGTACAAGTAGAATATAGAAGACTGAAGAATAATGAAGAATTGAAAATAAAAAGCCTGTCTGTTTTCCAAAAGAGAGAGAGAGAGGATGAGAGTAATAAATAAAGCATTAAATGTTCCCTCATGTCTGTGTGTGTGTTGGTTTTGGCAGGGAGTAGGGTAAACAGATGCGTCCATATAGAATTGCATATAATATGATGTGTCTTGATTTTTATGTTCTCTCTCTCATCTTCTTGGTGTACTTCCTTTTGGCGCATCTTTTTTGTGTGTCGGGTAAAATGTAAAAAGGCAGAAAGTGTAGAGAAAACATTATGGAATTTTTTGTGTGTTGGTCTTGTGTATGTGTAGACTCTTGTTAAATATTTTGTGTGTATAATGATGAATATAAGCTGATAATAAGACTGTAAATAATAGTCAACTATTGACCTTATATTTAATATAGACGTTACATTACAGAGATACATTCTACAATGTTGAACGTTTATCGGAGGGGGGTTTAGAATTACGTAAGCTGTCTCAAAGGCTACACTCTGATCCAAAAAATTGGGTAAACATATGACTCATGATCAGTACAAAGTACAAGAATGGAACTAGTCCACGAGCTATACAAAAAAAACTATGCCTACAGCCTACCCATAGACACACACACAACTGGGTGAAGGGTCTAAAATAAAGAAAGTTCTTTTTTTTATACCTCTACACACCAAAAACTGTCGGTTTTCCTCTCTCTAAATCCTTCAAATACATTTTACCCATTCTCTCTCTCTCTTCCATTTTCTACACAACTATGGCTACTGTATTTAAGCCCTACATTTTGGTTTAAGTTTTAGTATCGAACGAGTTGAGACAGTTTTTTTGTGACTTGCTCTCTCTCTCTCTCAAAGGAAATACAAACACCAAACTTGTACACTTTACACTCTCTTGCAACTGTGACACTCTCGAATTGTCTTTAATCTTTCACTTTTTTTTGCTCTCTCTCTCTTTCTCTCTTGTGAGGAAGTGAAAGTTCAATACTCTCCAAATTCAATAAAAAAAATTTTACCTTTATCTTCACTTTTTATATACAATATTACATACTGGTAGATAATAATGAATAAAATTATCACAGTGTTATGAAATGAGAAATAAATTGAGGTTGATTAAATTGTTAATCAACCATTACAATTTATTAATCTTTTACGGGAGGAGGTTTTAAGATTGTTTTAAGAGAGAGAGAGAGAGAAATTAAAATGATTAATGCATGTGCAAAAAAACCCATTGGTTACATGTAAAAGTCAAATGGCAATCAAAATTAAAGTCTTGTAAATGTAAAACTTTCTCCATAAATGTCACCACATTTTTTGTCAACTTGTACACAAGAGAGAAAGAGAGAGAAAGTTAATTGCAAATGGAAGAATGTGTACTCGTACAACGTAAAAAACATCTCTCATGTATGATTATGAGTGAATGGGAATTAATTATCCCTGTAATTATGTGTCCACAATCTCTCCTCCACTTGACCCAATTTGAGTGTGGTTATGTAGAGAGAAAGTAGAGAGAAAGTAGAGAGATGTATGTTTTTATTGTCATGGTCATAGTCCATGGCTCATAGTCAATGTTACGTATAATCATTCCCACTCTGTCCTTCCTACAAAGAGAAAAAAGATTCTGGACTAAAATGTGTAGAACATACAAAGGGGCGTTATACTCTTTCATTAAAATAATTACATGGAATGCAACTGAAGAGAGAGAGAGAGACTAGAAAATTTCTCCCTTATAGTCCATTACAAAAGCGTGCATGTACTCTGTAGTTAAATCAAGGCAAAAAAATTTATCTGGGAGAAAATTCATTTTCTTGAATTTCCTGTCTACTCTCTCTAAAATAAGAGAGAGAGAGAGGGAGAAGAATGTTGAATGAAATATAGGGAAAATGGTATAAAGAAGAGGGACATTGACATCTACATCCTCATGCAATGATGCTCCCCAATCTCGACTCTTTACGTTGCGTACATACCAAACCACCTCTTGAGGTATAGAGAAATGTGTATAGAATAATGGGAAGAAAAGGAAAGGAGATGAGAAGTAATTGTGGGGTTGTGGTTCTCCCCCATTTTGTTGTTCTCATTCTCCCCCTCCCCCCTCTTTCTCTCTCTCTCTCTTCTCTGTGTTGAGAGGTCTGGGTTTCGTGCCAAAGGAAAATTTCCTGTCTTAAAAGAGTTCCTCCACTTGGACGGTAACGACAGGAAGAGCAACTCTCAGCAACAAAACTATAAAAGAATTTATTCCACCATTGTTCCGAACAATACGCTCCCCCCCCTCTTCCTCCTCCTCCTTTTTTTCAAAGACATGTACAATGTATAAACCGTTTTGTGTTTTCCTTTATATTATTTTTCTCTTTCTCTCTTTTGACTTTTTTTTGGTTACCTTGGCAGGCTCAGGTCCAAACTGAGGAGTCTGAACCAGTGTAAGATTATAATGGAGAATGGATTTTGATATGAAGCATATTTGTGACGGCTTTCTCTTTTTTTTCTCATGACACTTGTACATTTTTATATGTACAAAAACGATGGATTGGAATGGCCAATAAGAGTGTGAATGATAATACATGACATTCCCTTCCTTTACACGCTCTACTTGAATTTTTTTCATGTACTTTCACCTTAGTAAAGAAAGAAAGAATTTACTCAATTTTTATTTCAAACCTCAGCTGGAAAAAATATTTTTGAGGGGAAAAAATATATCAAGATGAAAAAGATATGTGAAAAAAGGGGGACTATTTAGATTCGTCAATCATTTGTATCCCTTTCTCTACTTTCTCTCTCTCTCTCTCTCTTTCTCTATGTGTGGTGTAGCTACAGTTACGCCCTATACAAAAGAAAATTGTTCGGCCTCTTCACTACAAAGTTTCACTCCCCTCATTTTTTTCTGCTTTCACTGGACTCAACATGAGTATAAGTGGAGATTTAATATTGTTCACAAATATTATCAACACTTTCTGCCCTTCTTGGCATTCCTCTTTCCAGTTCACTTGACAGTCCAGGTTGACTGTCGTTATTCATGAATGAACGGCGTATCTTGGGAGACAATCTTGTATTTTTTTGGAATAAAAAATGAAAATGTGTCACTTATTTGTACATTTGTGTACAGAAAAAATAGTTTTTTTCAGACTGGAGATAAAAATCTGTATTTTTTGTTGGCCAAAAAAAAACTTCTTTTCTTTCAAGACTTTCTCCTTTCAAGACTTTGTAGAGTGAGAGTGAGGAGTGTACAATATAAATTTATAAGGCTAAGGAAGAGTAGAAAGTTGACATAGTAAATTTGTAAATTGTACCCCTTGTGTAATATCTGTACCTGTACACAGGGCTAGGGAGAGTCAGAGTATTTTTTTGGAATTGGGATTGGGCAGTGTTGCCCTTTTTTTGACTCGTTATTTTTACCAAGAAAAAAAAGAGGAAAGGATATTGAGTGGACAATTTGATTGCGACGTAGAAATTTCTTCTCTCATTCTCTTCTATGGATACGACTACACACGATGGACAGGGACTGAAGGTTGGTAGCCACAACAAAAAAAAAGTGGTTGCATATACTTCAAACTTTGTGTTTATACCAAGAGCTTTCTCTCTCTGTGTGTCTATGGATATGGAGGTTTTATAGTGAGGAAACCGATAACTTACGTCTCTCTTGCACGATATCAAAGATCGATTCACTATCAGTCATCAGGTGCATGAACTGAGCATCCCTACCTCTATTCCTATCTTTATATTAAATTTCCAATGTCTCTACATAGACACATGTGAACCCCCCACTCTACAGATACACTTGGTCTTTTTTTAGTAGACAGTTGTAAACTTGACTAATCGTAAGAGAAAGAGGACTCGAGGTCTAGCTCAAAGCCCAAAACTCTTAAAAAATAATTTCCCCATTCATTATCCTTACTTTCACTTTATTGAAATTTTTTTATTTTTCCCCTCTTTTTATTCTTTAGCTCAGACTATTAAATAATATTGAATAGAACTAAAGTTTTAGTAAAAAAGGATTTATTTTATTTTTGTAGAGAAAATAATGGTGGTGATTTTATTATTAAAAAATCATTTCAATAAAAATGTAAAATTATACTTGAAAAAAATAAAATGAAGATGAAATTCTCCTTTCTATAGAAAATTAAATAGAAATAGAGTAAAGTAGAGAAATAACTTTACTTGATTTTTTTTGTGGCACTAGAAAAGGAGAGGAGAGACAGGGAGAAGTGACTCTTTAATGGACTCTTTTATTAGATCTCAATCTGTGGTTGGAGACTCGACTCTATACAGTCAACACAAAGACACCAGCTCTTGACAGATATACATTATAGAGATTATATTATGGTTGTACAGAGACAGAGAGAGAGAGAGAGAGAGAGAGAGAGCGCGTTGGCTCTTGGCAAATTACGTGATTCTTGTGTTTGGAAAAAAACAATGGATGATGTCTATCCTACAAACATATAGATAGAGCCAACAAGAGGCCTCCCGTACATTTTATACATTACCCCCCTCCTTCCCTTCCCTCTCTCTGTATTTTAAAACATTTTCTCCCTTTCCCTTTAACCAACTTTCTCTTAGATCACTTTCCATTAGATCAAAGTCTGGTACTAGAAAGAGAGAAAGGTTAAATCCAGTGGCAATATTAAGTCAAGTCCACTGCCTACTTGTACTTGCAATGGCAATGACGGTACTTCTACAAACCCATTACGAGTTGAACCTCATGGAAGTAAGTGGCGTCATTAATTTTTTTCTTTTTCTTTTTTGTACTCCCTCTCAACTCCATCTTGTACACTTTCTCTCTCTCCCTCTCATCCTTCCTTGGTTATAAACAAATCTTTCAATTTCTAACTACCTTTGTCTCTCCCCCCTCCCAAGACGAGGACGAGGACAAGTTGACTCACTTGTGTCGTATGACAATGAAACATTTTTTTCTTTTCAATTTATTGACGTCATCATCCACCTCAAAATTTCAAATATCTTGCTTCACTTTCACTTTAAAGGAGGAGGAGTAGGGGGTTGTAAATTTTCTACGCTTCATCTCAATCTTGCTAAAACGTTTTTTTTGAAATTGAATTAAATCCTCCTTTTTTGTGTGAGTCAACATTTTTAAAATTATGACTCTTCTGTTTTTTACCACTTTACCATTATTTTTGACCTGAGAAAATTTTATTTTACCCAAAGTGGAGAGATACAAAACTTTCACTTTTGACGTCCGGTTTAAAGACAAAAGTGAGAGGAAACGATTCAATTTTAAACACAATGAAAAGAGAGAGAGAGGAAGAGGTTGATTAATAAAAAAGGAGATTGAAAGGAGATTGAATTGGACGGAGACGGGATTCTCAACAACTCAAGGCACAATACAAAATACAAACCAAAATCTTTTCTTTACTTTCTACTTTCTCTACACATCATAGTCAATTGACTTGAGCAAGAAAAGTGGTTTTTGTCTTAGTAACTTGATCGACTGGTGGTTATAGAGAGAAGACAACCAAAAAAATAAAATAAAAATTTTAAAAATTGTTTAAATTTAATACTCTAAATCCTTTTGGCTATATGAAATAATCTTCTATTTTTTAAAAAAAATCTCCAATAACCCTTGACTCTACAGTATCGACTGTAATATGCAAAAATACATAATAATCCCTCTCATGTATCCAACATACACTCAATCTACCATCCAATATTTTAAGAGCTACTTAATACAAAAGGATAGAATCTGCAATTAAGTGTAGACAATTTTTTTTTATTCAATTTTCTTTCTTCTCCTCCGGTTCCCTTAAAAAGTTAGAATAAAAATTCAATTGGATAAAAGTGATCCCATTAACATGCTCCATTTTTTCTCCACTACCTTTTTTTCACAAATCTTGTCAAAATATGTATCTAGAGTCTACACAGAATGAGAATATTCATAGAGAGAAAAAAATGAAGGAGAAAGTAAGTCAAATCTTTTTTTTCATACTCGTATATATGTACCTTACATGTATTCTTCCCTAGAGTAATCCTAATGGTGAAAGTAAAAGACTTTATGCTTACCTAAAAAAGTGTAAAGGAATTTTGAACTCCCCAAAAAATATCTCTCCCTATTTTTTAAAACTTTACATATACACACAGTGGCACGTACACTTATATGTACCACTGTACAATTACTGAGAGTAAGATTAGAAAAAGATAAAAATTGAGATTTTATTTTATTTTTGGTCAAAAAATAACAAACATTTTTTAACTTTCTCCAGAATGAATAATAATTTACACTTTTTTTTTGATTTAAAAAAAATTCGTCACATTGTACATGGGACTTTTTTTATAAGGAAGAGGAAGGGAGATAACGCAATAACGCGTAATTGATTGATTTTGCGTACTCCACGTAAAATGGGGAAAAAGGAATGGCATTTTATACACAAATGTGTGCAGACAGAGACAGAGAGAGAGAGAGAGAGAGAGAAAGTTCCATATATTATGATATAAAAATTGATGACTGTCATGCATGTATTTGTATTTGCACATGTGTGCCCTTATACATCTCCCCACCATTCTTTTTACCTTGCAGTTATTAAATAAGCCGGCAATTGGCTATTTGAGGTATAATTTGGCAAATTGTACAGCCAACACAATACACACAGGCTATAATTTGGGTTGAGAGGACGAGAGAGAGAGAGGTATAATGTTTGGAAGGGCGTGGTCTTTCAAAAAATCGAAAAAAACATCAAAGTCAAAAAAAAGAAAGGAAGGAAAGGTAAAAAGAAAGTGGAAAGGGGATAGGTACACATATAAATGTGAAATGAAGCGGAGAATGGCTAACCCATTTATCACTGTGTCATATGGAATCAAGTGAGTTGATTCTCTACTCTTTTTTTGTGATCCCATACATTTTCAACATTTATATCTTCTCATCCCCCATCCTTTTCTCTTAAAGAAATAATTGAGATGCTTTCCTTCTTCTTTCTTTTTAACTTCATCTTTATGAATTCTTTTTCAAGTCATTGTACAACCACCAACTGTCATACAAAGCTTGTCTCTCTCTCTCTGTCTGTGTGTGTGTGTGTGTACAGAGGATAGAAGATTATGGCTCATCTGAAACACCTTTTTTTGTATATCTACTCCATCCCGCTTTTTATCTTTCTTTACTACGACGCAAATTATTGGAATTTTTATTTTGCGCCTGTTCCAATTCCAGTAGACTTTCTCTTCAAAGCATTTTATATATATATAATTTTTTATGTATATGTATATGTGGAATTTGAATGAGTGTTTTTTTTGTACAATGAAAATAAATAAATAATATTTCCCTTGCTATCATGTCCACATTGATGGACATTTAAATTCTTGTAGAATTTATGTCGAGAAAAATAAAATACTCTCCCTTCCCTCCCCGTCTCATTTTTACACGGTACAAATGTACAAATTTATGACTTTGAGTACAAAAAAAAACTTGAGCTGTCTGGGAAAAGAGAGAGAGAACATGGAAAATGTAATTTCCTGGTCAAACAAAAGAGAATGAGAATGAGTCTCAAGTTTTGAATGGATGGGGGAGGAGGGTATGGATGCAAAAAACTTTTTTTTTCGTATGTACAATCTTCATAGTCTTTAGTTATATCCACATGAATCATTTTCTCTTGACAACAACAAGTCATTGTTAGGATAGAATACAGAAAATTCATTTTTTAGATAAAAACAGCCTTTAAATTATACATAGAGAGACTCTACTTTCACTTTTTGAAAAATCAGGTACAAGAAACTGAAGGAAACTTAAATATAAAGAGTCAAATGTGTACTGGTAGAGTAGTAAATGAACTCTTTTAAATTCACGAGTCAATATTTCAACTTATTCCTTATGTTTATTCCATGAAAAGTTGTCAAAACCAAAGATGAATTGAGTTCTTGTCCATGTACAAACACGTAAACTTTAATCTAATATTTGTGTGCTGCTCCACGTGTCTCAAGTTATTTTGAAAAGGCCATTTTTTTTAAACTAAAGAATTTACTTTTAGTTTTGAAAATATTATTACAAAAACCTTTAGAAAATCGACTGTGTAATTAATTCATCTTTTAATATTTGTACAAGGACTGATTTACATTTATAATTGACTTTATTTTCACTCTTAACCAAAATCATAACCTCTCTCTCTCTCTTTCTATGTAAATTTTATACAAGAATTCAATTAATTATTGACATCAAGAGAGAAATTTTATTTAAAGCCTTAAAATCCCCTCCCCCCATCTGTCTCTCCTTTCCAAAGGCCCACTTTGTATTTGGATTAAAAACTTGGAGAAAGGGGGGGGGGGAGTTTGTGTTTGTGAAGTTGGACATAAGAAAGAGAAGAGGAAAAACACAAACAAGACAATTAAGTTTCTTAATAACCTCCAAGTAAAATTTTTCAATATTTTGTAGTTTATGTTTTACTGTAAATAATGACTTTTTCTTGTACAGCAATCTATTTAAATACACATTGTATACATATACATACATATATATTAATGTAATGAGTTTACATGGCAAGTCTAATTATTTTTCTTTCACAAAATGTTTTGGTTACATTTATATTTTATGCAGTTGGAAATTAAATTAAATTTGAGACTCACACGACTCGACTCTTTCTACAAAATTGTGGGCTACAACTACAATTCTACCTAAAATATTGGCACCAACAAATACAAAACCTGGACCCCCCACTGTTCCTCTCTCTCTCTCTTTGGTGAATTTATTGTGGCTAACATTGTGTACACAGAGTAGACTGTAAAAAAGAGCCATTTATTTGTTATCTCTCTTTCCACTACCTATAATATAAAATACCATAAATAATTAATAAATGAAAATAATCTTTTTTACATTAAAATCTGCGAGTAGACTTTTTTTATGACATGAATCGACTTTAATTTAATTTTCAATAAATTAATTTTTATAGAAAGAATACTTTAATTTAATTTTTTAAAATTTTTTTTGTATTTTTAAAAAAACTACAACTTTCGACTAATAAATAACCACTTTATAATTCTAAAAATAAAATTATTATTTAATTGTAACTGACTTAAAAAATATTGGACTTAAAAATGATAGAAAACAAGGAGAAAGACTTTTGAGATTTAAAGGAACAAGAGGAAGAGGAGGAGGGGGGAGTGGACGACGATAATGACAAAAGTTTGGAAAGGAAATAAATGACAATTCCTTGGACAATTGACGTGTGTGAGCCAATGGATTGGATACGTGTGCTGTTAGTTGTAGTTGATCTGGGAGAATGTGTGACCATTCATGAGAAAATATTTGAGACCATTACCTTCCAGTTACTTTCTCCCTCTCTCTCTCTCTCCTATCCAAAATGGTACAAAGAAGGAAGGAGGACTAAGACAATAAAAATGAACAAGTCCCCCATCACCTTGTACAACAATCTAAGTAAGAGTAGGCTAAGACACAAAAGATGCAGATCATTTTGAACATTCAGAGCACGTTCAAGGGGCAATGAGGGGAGGAGGATGATTGTCTCAAGTTTTCTTGTTATTTGCAATCACCTTGTGACTCTGTCAGAGACACCAAAGAACACAACTTTTTTGTTCAAATGATGATATAACAGTAAGAAACCAAGCTACTCTCTCAAGTACGAGGGACAATAAAAAACTATAGAAAGTCTTACAATCCAATCTTTAATTTATAATCTGACCCTAATCCAATGACTTTTAATTCCCTTTTCTCTTTCTCTTTCAATTGCAGCTACCTACATAGAGACTCTAAAAGAACAAAAAAACTTTTTCAAAGGTACAATTTTCTCTTTTGTCAAAATGACGAAATGACACACACAAATAAAAACTTTCACTAAAATTAATTTAATAAAAAAATTCATTTTAAAGTTGAATTTAAATCAACTTATGATGGAGAGAAAATAAATTGCAACTTTATAAATTTATTTTGTGCGGTCATTCATAATTTGATTTATGAGAGAGAGAGAGAAAGTTTTAAATAAATTATTTTTTCACTGAAGTGACTACACAAACACAAAGAGAGAGAGAGAAAGTATTTTGTTAAAATGTTTATGTCATTTTATCTAATACTCTAGTTCTCTAGTATGTAATATATTTTGACACTCTTTCAATTTTATTTATTTATTTAGTGAAATTCAAGGAGACTCTCAAAAAAACTCTCCATTAAAAATTCTTCCCTGTCACTCAACTCTCTTTAGACGATGATGACAAGGAATTTATTTACATAAACTTGGCAAAAGAAAATTTTCCATTGTTACTTTCTTCCTCTCTCTCTCTCTCTCTCTCATTCTCATGCTGAAAGAAATCCAATATTCAAAATAAACTTTAAAAAAATAATCCATATTTTATAACTATAATCATGAGTTTTCTCTTTGAGAAAAAATGACATTAAAAAGAAAAACTCGGTCAAAAGGAAAAGAATAATTAAAATTTCATATTAATAATATTTAAAAATAACTAAAGATAAATACTAAAAATTTCTGATAAATTTTTTAATCTCTCTTTGATAATCAAGTCATTTAACTACGTAAAATTTTATGTGTGTCACTCCATTTCCATACGATTAATATTTGTACACTACAGCACCCACAGTTCTCAGTTCCACACATAAAGAAAATATAAATTGAGTCACTGGTCACAAATATTAAATTGAAATGAACAATTAAATTATTTTTTTTATAACCTCCATCACATTCCATTATTTCAGTCTCATCATAAATAAATTTCATCACTTTTTTAATGTCCTTTCCACATTTTATATTATAAATAACGAGTTTTATAATAATTCTCCAAAAGAAAAAAAAACTTGACTCGTTCGTATTTTCACCTCTTGGGTCAATCAAATGATAAAATCTTTTTATTTTTTCACAAAAAGAACTTGAAAGAAAGCAAAGAGAGGGGGAAAGTAAGAAAAGGGAGGCATTTGTAAAAAAAGAGAAAATATAAATTAAATTATAATAGATTGAAATCCACTTTGAATTAAAAATAGAAAAAAGAGACTCAACAAAAGGATGACGACGAAGGGAGGGGGGACCGGACATGGGGAGGGGGTATATATAAAACAGTGTGTCAATATTTAATGTTCATCAACTTCAATTTCCTCTTCAACCAATTTCTTGCTCTTCTCTCCTCCTCCTGGACTTTTTTTTTTTGAAAAAAAGGAGGAGTAGGCACAAAAAACACTTATTTTTATGGTATTGATATCACCCACAATTTCCACTCACTTTTTTTGTCTCTCTTCATTCACTCTCCATGTTAAAATAAACAAATGTACAACAGAGAGAGAGAGAGAGAGAGAGAGAGAGAGAGAAGTACACAGTAAAATAAATTACACTCTTTAAATTTAAGGCGATGAGAAGTGAGATCTGCACAATAAAAATAAGATAGTTTTGACTTACCTAGGGATTTGCATCTCGACCTCGTCCAGAGAATCTCTGCTGAAACAAAAGAAAGGGGGAGAAATAAAAAGAAAGTGCATTAAATGTATTTTTTAGTATTGTAAATTAGAGTCATTTTGTCAAAATAATAAAACATTTAAAAAGAGAAAGAAGGGATGAAAGAAAAAGTGTGTATAAATAAATAAAATATAATAATGGATAATATTAAAGATAAATATTATTTTTAAATAAAAAAAAGGAGAAAAAAAAGAAACCCCAAGTGAGGGGTAGATATGAGGACACTCACGTGGGGGTGGGAGGTGCTTTCTCAAAAAGACGACCCGGTGCCAGCGTCAATGTATTACAGGACTTAAGGTGACTCCATTGAAAGCGACTGGGCTGTTTCCCGCGAGCTGTTTTACACTGCTCAGCTCGTTGCCGTCGTTCCTCTTCTCTTCGTTGTAAATTGTGAAGACGAAAGAAGAACACGTTGGACATGGTACTTGTGTCTAGCCTGCTAGTGTGGGCCCACCCGAAAAATCCTATTGCCCTCACCACGACTACGCACACACATAAATAAATACCCACGGTTGCCTCTACTGCTATCACTATCACCAAGACTGTCTCTCTTACTATTGGCCGTTTCGTAGACACTCCGTCCGTTGTCGTCACTACTAACACCACCACCAAAGTTTCCTATCTTTTCCTCCTCTCCCGTCTTCTCCTTCTTCTTCTGCTTACCCACCATTAACTCCAACACAAACATTCCCATTCAAATTCCCCACATCCACCAAACAACATACTGGCCACTCTCTTCTCTATTTAACACAACAACTAACCTGTCCTCCATCCCCTTTCTCTTCTTTTTTTACACACTTATTCTTTTTTTTCCCACTAAAATCCACTTTCTCTATTAACTATGTACACATCCTCTCATTTTTTAAAATCCTTTGGTTTTGTGCAAGAAAAAAAGAATTCTTTTTTTTATTATGAGTATTATATAGTTACACTCACAACTCTTCAATAGAGACAATGTTACTAGAAGAGGGACACTAAGAGAGAAACGAGTCCAATCTTATTTTGTTTTTATATCTCTTACTTTCCCATTCACGGCTCTCCGTTCCAACTCTTAAAAAAAACTTTCTCCCCTTGTTTCTCTTTTTCCCCTTATTTTTTTGAGGGGGGCTGTGTACCGTGTACTGCTGCTGTACACAATGGAGAAAGAGTACCTCGTCTCGTTTTGCTTCCTCTATTTTTTCAACTAAATTTTAGTTTGTAGTCTCCCTCACGTTATCAAGTCCTTAGGAGGGAAGGCTCTTTCCCTTCAAATAAAATACCGATAAACCGTCCACTAGTATTAACATAAAAACAAATAGTACACATTCCACGTCACCAATATCCTCAGATTAGGAAACATTGGGCATGTGATGGAGACGAATAAAATGTTTTTTTTCTCTTTTTTTTATAAAAATAAATAAACTACACTCTTTTTTCTTTTATATTCTTATTTTTTTAATAGGTAACCCAAATCCACAAATTTTATATTGAATTATATGAAAATTCCAATCACTTTTTTTATGTATTTAATTATTTATTCCCAGCCCTGTCCACACTGTCACAATAATTAGTAATTATTTTTTTAATAAATATAATTGTCGATTCACTTTATAAAGAGAGACGAAAAAAGAAAAAGTTTTTATTTTATTTCTTTCTTTTTTTGTCTGTCATGAATAAAAATCAATAAAATTTATTAATCCATGAGACAAAAATTATTGATTAGAAATGAGTTTTTTTGTGGGTTTTTTTCTCTTTGTTATTTCTTAGATGTTCTCAATTTATGGACCACCCAAGTTATTTTATTTTAGGAGAGGAATTATGATGACTCTTTCACAAGTCAGTGGAGAATATTTTTTTTGGATGGCGTGTAGTGTACGTAAAAATAAAGATGTAACTTAAATGGAGAGATATAATAGGAGAAAGTGGTTGTATATATTTTTTTGACGGTGAAAGTCCCTTTTTATTTTTTTTCTTTGAACGAGTCTGTTCTGCTGCAATGGAGTAGACACAAGATAATAATTTGGAAAATACAATATAATAGTTTATGCACTCTTTCACTTTCTCTTTTTTTCTATAAGAGTGAATAGTCTCAATGTATTTTTTTTGTTGATGTTGATTGGCGGGGGTTTGGCAGTAGGTAAGTATCGTCTTGTATTTCCCTCTTGACTACAAATTCGATTCCTCTCCTTTGATTTCGTCTTCTTTTATTTCTCTCTCTCTCTTCCTTTTTTTCGTCATGAAAACCGGGAAAGGGGAAAAAGAGAGTGCCGGCTGTTTTAATAGTTGTTGAAGAGAAAGCAAGAGAAAAAAATTTGAGGGGGTATAGTCTGGTTGAATAAAATAGAATCAATTGCTGATTGACGAGTCGCAGAGATTTTCTCTCTCTCTCTCTTTCTTGTGCTTGTTCGTCTTCTTTTTTTTAGGTGAAACCACAAGGAAAAGGAATGTCAAGAGTAGGATCGACTGCTGACTGAATTTATCTCTTACTCTTCCGTCCTTCCTGTACACAGTCAGTCTCTAACTTTCTCTTAACTGACGCTCATGTCGTTTTCTCTTGCCACGCGTCTCTCACTTTTTCTCCCTTTTCACTTTTTTTTCCTCCCTCTTGATTCGTCTGTCTCTTGTACTCTTTGGTGTAGATAAATTCTCAAATGTATTTTTTGTCCCCTCTTTCTTAACCCAACTCTTGGTGACTTTCTCTCTTTTCAATTTCAAATAATGGGGAATAGAATAAAGCTTGGGATTTGCGTGTTAAAACTTTAAGTCCCTCCTTTTTTTATTTGCAAATTACAAATATATAACTATCTTTAGGAGAGGGTGTACGTATCTGTACAAATGGAATATTAGAGAGTCTTGAGGAATTATTTTTTTGAGGGTGGGATAGGGGGTTGTTAATGTTACAAGTACAAGTGGTAAAACTTTCTCCAGTTCCCTCAACTCTAACCACATCCCGTCGACTCTTGTAACTCCTCGACGACCAACATTGTGGTTAATAAGAAAGAAAGTAAAGAAAAAAAGAGAGTAAAAATCACAACAAAATTTATTTTTTTACTTTGTTGTTTTACAACTTTCTCGGGAGGAGAAGGAGGAGGAGGGGGGCATGTAATATATTAACAAGGGTAAAGGTAGGAATACAAGTAGTACTGTAGAAAGTAAGTTGGGAAAGGTGAGGTGAGTAGAAGAGATGGAGAAGGTAGGCAATTTGAAAATGAGTCTCACACTTTCTCCGACGGTAGTGGGTTGTGAGTAGAGTTTTTGGGTACAAGAAAATAAATGAAGAGAGAATTGAACAAGAGATGCGGCTGCCCTAAAATGTAGAGGAGCTTGTTTTCTCTCTTGACTACTTGCTGCTCCTTGGCCTTGGTAGCGGGTAGTGTAAGGGGTTAGGGATATGGAGTGTGAGAGATGAAGTCAAGTCAATGAATGAATTGGATTTTCTCTCTCGCTTGCTCTCCCCTTCTCACTTCATGTTTTTTTCCCACTTTCTCTTCCGTGTGGAGAGAAGGGAAGGAGAACACCCAGAGACCAAAGTAGACACACAAGCGAACAAGTTGTAGTTTTTTTCCACACACACACACTCACAAGTTGTTCCGACTTGGACTTTTCTGACTTACCCGCTACGTAGCCAAAGTACTACTACACTTTTAGCTTGTGTATATGATGTTGCTCCTTGTTGTTTCTCTCTCTCTCTCTCTCTCTTTCTCTCTTGCTCTTGTGCATTTGCTACGGGGATGTAGATCTTTCAACTAGATGTTCTTTACTCTATCCCCACACACTTTCACTCTGTCCCTCTCTCTGTAGACGCTTTGGGTGAGTTGGTGAGGAGTAACATTACATGTTTGCTTTTCCACTTGTTCAAGAGAAAGTCACATACTTACTGACGAGTCATAGGGACAGGTTGTGCTTCACTTTCCCTCTTCGCCTTTAATAGTTACCCTACTTACTTTCTATAACCCTTTTTTCATAACTACATTACTTGTCACAGTTTAACTTTCCCCCCTCTTTCTTCACCTTTTCCTCCTCTTTTTGTATAAATTTTAATAGTAATATATGTCACCCTTCTTCACGAGACTTAATAGAAATATTAAATGTACAATATTTTTACTCTCTTTTATGAGTGAAGGATATGGCCCACAGGTTGCAGGTGCTCTATTCACTTGGTTGCTTTCTCCTCTCTCTCTCTCTCTGTCTCCTTTCACCAGTTTCTTTCAATTGAGAAAAAGTCAGGTGTGTCAATTTTCAGCACTTGAATTCTCTGTCTAAACTTGACTTTTTGTAGTTTGAAAAGCGTTACAATTATATTTATACAGGGAGTTGACAAGTACAAGTTAAAAAAATGGGCTTTACCTTTCATGGCTTGGTATCAGGATGTACCTGTACCTCCTCTTCTCCTCTTCTTTAGCGTACCTACAAAAAAATATTGGGGATTGGGGTCGCCGTGTACCTTTCACTATCACCTTATCCTTTGGAATGACGATTGTACAGATATGGGGAATTTTGACTTTGTACAAAAAATTATCTTTTTTTAGTGTCCCGCGTCTCTCCAAAAAAATAATTTTTTATCTGATGGAAATTGTCCTATAGAGAAGGGAGAGGAGTCATTTAGGAGAAAGGAGAAAGGATTACCAGTGCCGAAAAGGGAGCTCATCAATTTAATATAATTGCCATGTGCTCGATATCACATTACTCATTAACTAACTCCAGCGCATCAATGCGCTTCGTCAGTCAGACAAATCTCACATAACTTTCTCCCTCCTTCGTCTCTGTCTCGTTTAGTCATTAGACTACTGTACAGTAGTAGGTACACAGATAGTTTTACGTGGCTACAAATATGGGATATTTGCCAAGGTACATAATGTATAGTGAAAGCATGCTTGAGGCTTGTTTTGTAATCACACACACTTTTTGTTCCATAGATACTATAAACACCACAGGACAATTAAATGTAATAATGAGGTATGCTCTACAATTGCTTTTTATCATTTCCTCATCCACAAATCCCGGAATGGGGGTGTACAATGTAAAAGAACCCTTGTGGCTATCCACAACATTTAAGGTTGGCTACTGGTACTGGGTTTAAGTTTTTGTGGGGCAGAGGTACAAGCACAAATCTGCATGGTGCTAGTGCATAACTAGTGGGTCCTCATTTATTTTGAGTCAGAATGTGGGGAATTTAGGCAAACGCAAGCTATACATTTCGTATTACTTTCTCCTCTCTCTCTCTCTACTCACAAACAAGGGCAGAACCTCAACTTTCACTTTTTGATGGTAAAAGGCGGAAAATGAATATTTTCTACTATGTGAAATGAAAACATTTTCTTTAAATGGGAGATGAGAGAGAAAGAGAAAGCCACGTTTTTGGTATCCAACTCAAAAAAATACAAGCTTTCTCTCTCTCTCTCTATGTCATTTTTTGCAATTAGGAAAGAACATTTGACTATATTATTATTGTTGACATTTCGTTTTTTCTCTACTTTGATATGTAAATAATATTTTAAGTACATACTACACAAAGTATATTTGTACTGTATAAACATTTTTTTTATGACGAGTCAAAATACCATGAGAGACACAAGTTTATAGTTGGTAGTCAGCCATATCTATTAGTCTAATCTCTTATGCCGTATTTAGAGTGTACTTTTTTCATCACTTTGCTTTACTCGTCACTTCCGTTTCATGAGCCTTTCCTGTGCACAATTTAGAGTATGCTGGCAAATAAAATTTTGCTTTTCTTTCACTTCTTTTTACTGTCATTATTGTTTCACTTCTTGAAACTATAAAATCACTCGGTGGTGAAATGAAAAGAAAAGACGATTTTAACGCGCGAAAAAATATTTTTCAAACAAAAACTGTGAAATGTCCGGTTACAGTTTAATTCGGCGAATTTATCTGTTTCATTTAATTAATAAACAAACAAATAAAAAAAGAAGGTCAAGTTATATGAGAGAAATATTCGCATACAGAGCAATGTCAAGTGTCAACTCCCTCCTGAATCAACTACAACATGATCCAGAGTTTCATTTCAAATATCTCAGGTAATACTTATTGCAAAATGGCTTTTTCTGATTAATATAATTATTACAAATTTGATTAAATCCTTTGAAATAAAAAATCATTAAAATTCATTGTTGTCGCATATTAACAGGATGGATAAAAGAAACTTTGACATGATTTTACACAAAATAATGCCACACATTTCTCACGGTCAAAATCATTGCATTCCGATATCTCCATTGGAGCGCCTTGCCCTCACTTTAAGGTACTTTATGAATAACAATGTTACACTTCCGAAATATAATTTATCGTGTATCAAGGGACTTTTTAATCTGAGTAAAACATTTATTGCACAGATTCTTGGTCACGGGGAACGAGCAAATATCATTGGCATTTGAGTTTAGAATCTCACCGTCAAGTGTCTCAAATATTATTCAAGAGGTTTTACGTGCAATATGTGAAGAATTTCAATCGGTATGTTTGAAAGCACCAGAGACAGCAGCTGACTGGACAAAAGTCTACTGAGAATTTGAAACAAAATAGAATCTTCCAATGTGTTGTGAAGCATTGGATGGGAAACATATTCGAATTAATTGCCCGAGTCATTCTGGATCTGATTACTTTAATTACAAGGGCTTTTACTCGGTAGTTTTAATGGCATGCACCAATGCTAACTACAAGTTTTTGATGATAGATATTGGTCGATCTGGGTCCATTTCTGATGGTGGTGTTTTACGAAGATCAACAATTGGAGAAAAACTTGAAAACAACTTTTTTAATTTACCCAATCCTTCGGGATTGAATGACGATGCCTTTGCATTGCAAGTGAATTTACTAAAACCATACCCTGAACGAAATTTGGAAAAAACATACAAAATATTCAATTATCGACTCTGAAGAGCAAGAATGGTGGTTGAAAATTCATTTGGAATTTTATCGGCTCGTTTTTGTATATTTCAAAGACCAATACAAGGGAAATTGGAATTAGTTAAGTGGATTATCAAGACGACTGTCGTCCTTCATAATTTCTTACTGCAACAAGATGATCGAAATAATATTACAGTAGATACTGACTCTGGTGAATACGGAAATTGGAGACAAGTGACCGAAAATGACTCAGGCTTGCTGAATTTACAACAAGGAAGTAATAATGCATCCCTTGATGCCTTTGACATACGCGACTCATTCACAGATTATTTTGTTAGTGAGGAAGGTAAAGTCGATTGGCAAGATGCTTATGTGACAAGAGGATATAGTAATTAATTTTTTAATACAGAACCACGTATTCTATTGTAATTAACAATTTAATTAATAATCAAATAATAATTACTAAGTTTCGTTGTGCGAATAATAAATATTAACTAAATTAATTAATAATCAAATTATTATTATTATTGTTGTAAAATGTTCAATTCTGCTTCAAAAATAATCTCGTTGATTTTCTTTTGTATCTCAAGACCAGTTCGGGCATTGGCTTCGGCAATCTTCCTCAATTTAATACTAATTGTAGATGCATAACTTTGAATTTCATCCAGTGGTTGTGGTTTGAGCCATTCTATGAGTTGCTCGTCAAATGATCGTTTGGAAGCCTGTATACAACGAGTCTAATTGCTATTATGACATGTAATACTATTGAGTCAAATATGGACTAATTTAACAATTGATTTTTATATTTACCTTTGATCCTCCACTTTGATGAGATCGACTTTTAATAACTTTTGAGCTCGAGGCATTTAATCCATTATTAAAATCGGCAGAGATACTAGAGGTACCTTAGTGGGATACTTGAGGTAAGTCCTCCTCCACCAACATTTGAATCACTTCGTTTTGATCACATACAGGAGCATCAGGATCGACATTACTCATCGTCCTAAAAGAAAAACAATGTAAATAATACAATGTGTTGATTGAAAACATTTGTCATTTTTCATTTTATTTTAAATATAAGGAGACTCAAAAGATACGCTAATAGTTTATTTACTCTTCGTCGTCTCGTTTATCTTCAAAACTTTTCATGGCTAATTCATGACCAAAAAATGGTTTTCCTCCTCTGGCTTGGCCCGATTTGGTTTTCAATTTTCTCTTGAATGCCAGATATTGCGCCCAAATGTTCTTCCATAGGTCAGCATAGTTTTGAGCCAAAAACAATCAAACTTGATGAATAACAGGGATAATGCAAATAAAACACTTTACACATGAACTAAAAATTATTATGTACTTACGAGAAGAAAATTCTTCTGATTCACCAACTTGTTCGAAGACCCATTGCCAACAGTTTTCTACTACAAAAAAAATCCTGTGATGAGGATGAGAAGTTTGAAAAATTGCTGTCCCATCCTTCACAGCCTCTATGAGCCTTTGCTCCAGCAAATTCTTGTTAATTTTACTGGTCCTTGTTTTCATTTTTTGTAAGTTTTTTACACTGAAACTTTGACTTTTAAATATTTTAGAGAAAATTTCAAGTCAATGTCCTTTTTGAAAAGTTGAATTGGGTTCAACTTTGAAATTCGTGAAGTGAAAAGCAAAGTTTTCACTTCCTCGATGCTTTATTTCAACTCTATGTCGAAATATTGAAAAAGGAAATGAAAATGACGCGTTCGTTTTCCTTTCGTGAAACGCGAAGGAAATCTATGACTATAAACGGAAAAAAAATGAAAGTGAAATGAAGATGACGAGTGCAGTGACAAAAAAGTGACACTCTAAATCGGGCATTACACATGAAATTGCTCTCTCTGGCATTTTTACTCTTTGGAGAACAGCAAGTTACACATTACTTTGAGGAAGAAGAGGAAAAAAACAATTTTTTTTCATTTAAATTTACATTGTCCCAATTAGACTTTTTTCTCTTTTTTCAGTTAGACACAAAAAAAATGTAAAATTGGAGTGTAAATATAAATATTGATGATGGAAATTAGAAAAAATAATTAAATTAATGTTAACATTTTTTTCTTGGCATTCTTGACTTTTATCTCTACAACACAAGACAAGCTTTGGGGAGTTTTAGTTTAAAGAATGAATTAAATGTTCCTTGTAAATTATCCGTACATTTATTCCATGAGGAGAGGTACGGAAACACATAAAAATTACATACAAAAAAAATTAAAATCATGTTTTCGTGCCTCATGGCAAGAGAAACGAAAATGGGTTTGTCTCCAACAAAAATATTTCGAGAGTATGGATACGATAGGAAAAATAGAGAGAAATTCTTTGGCAAAACATTTTGTCTTTCATGTTACTTTTTTTGTCTGTCTCTGAATGGGAAAAGAATAAAAGAAGATTTAGTCTATTGTTTACATATACAAGGACAAAAACTACATGTTACAGTTACAGACCACACGGTGAAGGTAAAATTGAAGATAAGTTCATGTTTTTCCACTCTGTCCTTTACACAGGCCAGACAGCCAGAGAGAGAAGGACATGTCAGGAAAAGTCCAGAGAGACAGACTAATATTGTTAAAGCCTAGAGCTGACATAGCAGATTGAGGCATTAGGAAAAGGTTGGCAAGAATTATCTTGGGTTTTTGTCTCTGTTTATATTGAAAGCCAAACATATGTTTGGCTACCTCTCTCCTCCTCCATAGTTTAGTAATGTATAAGGGGGGTTAGACATTTACTTAGTAAATTTTGTGTCATGAATATCTTATGTAAAAATGCAGGTAACCATTAAATGCAGGCTAAGCTGACAAGCTTGTTTGTTTTTTTTAAAGGGAGAAAAAAAATGGAGTAACATGATGACGGAGGAATGAAATGGCTATAGATCATGATTTTATGAGTCTCTTTTTTTTACTTGACAAAAAAAAATCTTGTCTATATTTGTATTTATCCTCTGTAGTCACTCTCTGTAGTTCTATCAACATGCTACAATAATAAATCTACCAATATTTCACCATACTATGTCAACTTTTTTATTTTCAAAAAAAGAAAGATTCAAAGTGGTTGTTCATCTTCAAAAGGGAAAAAATGGTGGGGTGCACTTTATTGTAATAAAAAAACAATTTTTAAAAAGTCTCTATTGATAATATAATTAAATAATCCATATATGTGTATGCATGAGACATGCACGTGTACAGATACAGATATATAGAGAAGGAGGGTCTCCTTTTTATCTGTTAGAATGTATTTAAGTAAAAATATGTTAAATAATAATGTATCGGCATGTTAATGTAAGACTTTATCTTCTTCATCCTCCCTCTCTCTCTCTCTGTGTGAATAGAGAACAGCTTGTTTTTTGTCTATTTTGGACAATATGTACAGTTTTGGATATACAGAGAGAGAATATGTAAAAAAAATAGTAAGGGAGGAAAAGAAGAGAGTTTGGGATTTTCGAGTTTTTTTGGAGGAGAAAAGTGCCACTGTCACTCTCTATTCTCGTGGTTCTCGTAGGTCTCAGCCTGTCACTTGAAGTTAGGTTGTGTGTCTAAAAGATTCAAGATTGTGTATAGAGTTCATCCTCATCCCTCACTTTCTCTCTCGCTTTCTCTTTCTGTGTGTGTGTGTGTGTGTTTCGGGATGATGTGGAAACTTGAATGGAAAATTCTATGCAAGCATTAGTGCGTATAAAAGCTTGTTATTAGATTATACGACCTTAGCTGAACTTAAACTTCAAGTCTCTCTCTCTCTCTCTACGTTGAGACTAGGATGCGAATGCCTCAAGATTTAAAATCCCCAATCCCCAACTCTCAACATTCTCAAAGAACAAAGACAAGCGCTTTTCACTTCTTTTTTTACTTCTTTTTTAATAGTCCTCACATTCAACCTTTTGTCAAATCTTTGCATAAGTTGTGACATTCTTTTTTCTTGTGTATGGAAAATTTATCCTACTATTATTTTGGGATGAAGGATGGATTCAAATCAATCTTTTGATTTTTAACTAAGGAAGATTAAAATTATAGCCATTTAATCTTTATTTAATATCTTGTAGAGTTACCTGTACAAAATATGAAGGAATATTTTTTTTATTTAGATTGACATCAACAAGATGGATGAGATGAGAGTAGAATCCTTTTAAGAGGAATGAAATTAATTAATAAAATAATTTTTTATTGTTTGTATTCTTTCAATAAAATGTAATATCTGTATTTTAAATAATTTTCTTTCATGAATTTATTTTAAATTAACTTTTAATTAAATGAACAAAATTTTCTCTCAAGAGAAAGAGATTTCTCTTTTTTCTCAATATTTTATGCATGAAAAAATTTACAGATACAGACGAGACAAGGATGATTGATGTAGATTGATGGGACCTTCACAATTGAATATTTTTAATAAATATTTTTTTTAAATTGAATACATTGAACCCCAAAATTTTTTTAGATTAAATTACATTTAAAATTTTTATTTGTCTGTGGGTAGTCTTTGTAATTTAATAGAGAATAAAATATAAACTTCGACCTTTAGGAAAACAAGAAGAAGAAAATTGTACAAGACATATACAATGCCATGCCAGGTTAATTCAGAAGAGAGAAAAAACTGTTTGGTAATTTAATTGACAATTAAAAATATTTCGATATGTTTTACAAATGTACAACCATAGGACCTATTTATTTACTAATTGTAATACCAATACATAAAACAAGTAAAGTCATTTCTCTCACAAAAAACTTTTTTTTCTTACAAATACAAAATGTGTGGCTTTAGTCTTTATGTCTACAGACAAAATGAAATGAAACGTTTTCTCTACAATTAAATAATAAATAATAAACCACATTTGGTTCACTGTAATTACAAAGTATCATCGCATCGTTAATAACAGAACTCAAAAGACTTGACTTGGGCTTCATAAATTTAATACCCCTAAAAAAAATTCCCATTCTACAATTTTCTCATGATAATAAACCCACACGTACTGTATTTATTACTTGCATTGTACATAAATATGTACATCTTTTCCTGTTTTTCTTTATTATACAACTTAATTAAAATGTTGCAATTAATAGAGAAACTTAATGTAACAATAATTACTAATAATAGTATTGGATCTAGTATATGTACATACAAAAAGCTTAAGCGTACAAACTTAAACTTATCGTTAGTGGTTTTCGTGTACAAAGTACAAAGTAAACCCCCTAGAAAAAAATAAAGAGAAAATTGTGGACACTTTTTTTCTATCAGTACTTTCTAACAGTACTAATGAAGAGACAAACTCAAATCTTCACAATCTCATCTTCTTCTCAAAGAGAAAAAAAAACAGTTGTCACCACCTTAGCAAATGTTACTTTCTCTCTCTCACTTTCTCTTTTTATTTTACAACAAATGTACCAATCCAATCTCTAAGTACTAATCGTAAGTTGGGATTTTTTGTGGAAGAAAACTTGTTCTAGATGGGTACTTTACAAGTGTAAAAAATAGGAGAGGAGGCCACATCCACGGATATACTAAATATATTTTATATTGATCTTCAACCAAGAGAGAGAAAATCATGTCGGCAATCTTTGATTCAACTGAAGAAAAGCTCTCTCTGTAGTTTTTCTTGAAAATATCTTTTATTTATATGGGGGATACGTGCAAATGATACGAAACCTCGTCTCTGTCGTCTTCATTTCATTACTCTCTCTCTCTCTTTCACCTGACTTCCTCAAACTTTACTCGTCGAACAAAAGACGGAAAAGTGCAAACACCCCTCCAAATACACAAGAAGCCTCTTCAGTCCATCTTCCATCTTCATAGACATGCTCCATTGTCTCAACATGTGTGTACAATATAGATGTACTGTACATGTATTTGCTATCTCTACACCCGTCAATCTCGATTCTACCATCTTCATAATCCTCTTGTAGGGAGATAGGAGAGACTATAGATTTATTTTTGTTTGTACAAAATGCATGGATATATTTGTATTTTGAAAAAAAGGAAAAAGTTTTTCAGAAAAAAACTTTTTCTTCTCTTTAGTCTCTCTCTCTCCACTCGTACTCTTCTCTGAATTTTCTACTCTCAATCTTTCTCACCTCATCTCTATCTCTAGGAGACGAAGAGAGAGAGAGAGAGAGGGAGGATATTTGTACTTTGACTAGTGCAAATAAGAAAAAAAAATCTTTTTTTTACCAAAACTAATGCGCCTTTGCCTTGCCAACTCTTCCTCAACTCTTCCTCCTGTCTCTTGTGCCCTTTAACGTTGCCAAATAAATTTGTGATGCTCAAATAATTTTTTTTTGTCTTAAAGAGTAGCTTGTTATCTCAAAATTAGGCTTGAAATTTTACCGTGTCAATGTCATTGATGAAACCCATCAATATTTTTGAATAAAAATGAAAATTAATTATTATTTTTTTCAGGCTTTCATCTTCATTTCAATTAAGTTTTGAATGGAAGAAATTGAAAATAAAATAGAATTCCAGGTGTGTCCTTACGTTACAAAGAAAATTTATATGATGCACTTTACAAATTTTATTTTCTTTCTTCTATGCAATTTTAATATATTCTTTTCCATCTCAAAATTTACAACAAAATTATGGTGATTAGGAGGAAAAGAAACTTTCTCTGCAACTTTCACTCCCTCTTCCTCCTCTTCCTCCTCCTCCTTTTAGCTACTGAATTTTTTTGCAACCTTTTCTCAGAATTTGGTCTTGTTTTTAGTGTTATATATAGTGGTAGTGTACAAATACATTTTATAGTAAAAAAAAGAAAAAAGTTAAAAGAGTTTTTATACTTCAAAAGGATTTTGGGTTTACAATTTTTTATTTCCTTGAAACTGGTAATATAGCCAAAGGTTGAATATTTATAAAGTGTAAAAAAGGGAACCACATGACAAAAGAATTTTTTGCCTTGAGGTAACAATGAAGACGGGCGAGAGGACGAGGAGGACAAGATGTATGTAATTTAGATATTTTTCATTCTATAGAAATGACAAAAAAATATTTAAAATGACAAGTACAGTACCCAACCTATTTTTTTAAAAAAAATGATTGTGTCGACACACTCACACACACACCAAAAAATATTCAACGGAATTTTTACTTTCATGTGGTAAATGTTAAAACTGCTCAGTAGCCCCACATGACTGTAACTTCACCTTGGTGTAACATTTGCGGTGAAAAATGGAGAGAAAAAAATAAAGCGAAGGTAAAATTAATTATTCATTGAGATTGACCCACACACTCTTCACACTAGTACGCCATTATTCTGTACCTGTACTGTTGCTAGGCTATGCCTTCAAATTTCATTAAGGAGGCTAAATAGAAAAGTAAAAATTATCAACGGTCCATGCGTGGATTTATTTTTTTTATTTATTATTTTTTGTCTTTTTTACACGTAAAAATTTACCACCGCCATTTCCATTCCTCTCTCTCTCTCTCTCTCTCTCTCTGTCAATTTCAATAATATTAATTTTTTACATTTAATTAAAATGAAACTAATTTAAACTTTGGAACACAACTAAATCTCAAGTACATGTATTTGATATGATTCTAATTTTTATTAAAAATTACGAGTGACTATGTGGACTAGTGAAGCTTGAAACCAAGGTTACTTTTTTGGTGGAGTGGAAGTGGAAAGAAATAAAATGAAAAAATGTTGACTCTTTTTTTGCGTTTCCAATGATCAATTTTTATGATTGTATTTTTTTAAATGTGGAAAGTTTCTATAATGTGAAAATGTTATTAAAAATATGTGTAACATTATTTATTAAAGTAGGAAGAGGTACTTGAAATTTCATGGGGAAAGTCAAAATTTTTATTTAATGTGAGAGAGTTACTCAAGTAAAATGAAGATTATTTGAAATATTATTTTCACATTTTCTATTTTCTCATATTAACTCTCACAAACTCGGTACTCGACATGCAAAAAAAGAGAAAGAGAGAGAAAGTTTTTTTTATATGAAATATTTTATTTTTTATTCAATTTCATTCAGAACAAAGTCGATAAGTTGGGAATCATCAAGAAAAAAATTTCCTCCTCTTCAACTTCTCTTCCTTCTTCTCTCTCTCTCGTTTGTCATTCAAAAATTTTGGATTAAAATGTAGACCGTCAGTTGAAAATGTTGAGGACATTGACATTGACAGCTCCATGTCCTTGTCGTCATCAAATCCTTTACTTTTTTCTGACGAATTCAATTCTTCCTAATACATTTTTTGTCAGTTTTCTCCCCCCTCCATTTCCCTCAACATCCTCAAGACAGAGAGAGAGAGAGAAGATGGTGAATTATACTTGTGCCACATTTTTTGGAGAAGTAGAACATGGTACACCCAAAAAAAATTATAGTATTTTTTAAAAATTCCAAATCTAGTACCTACAAGTCACACAAAAAAATTTATAGTCTAGCCTATAACAAATAAACAAAGACTACATCACGTTCAAAATAAAGTACAAGTCTTAAAAATTAATTATAGATATTTAGGAATCAAACCAGAGATAGACAGAGAGAGAGAGAGAGAGCGGAATTTTGAGAGGCGGAAGTCAAATTGAAGGCAAATAATTTTAACAATAAAAACCTCAAGATAAAATTGTTTCCTTCTTTCACAATACACACACAAAGAGAGAGAGAGAGAGAGAGAGAGAAAGTCAAAGAAAGGTTGGGTTTATGAAGGTAATCCCATAAAGTAAATTTCAATTGAACTAAAGGTGGCCAATAATACTTACGACAAGTATTATTGGCTGACATGCCACCACCACCAGAGAAAACTTGTCTCACTGGCTTCCCAGTCACTTACCAAGATTCGTGCTCATCATAACAATCTCATGGAGAAAGGGAGTGGATGAGTGTAAAAAAAATCTATAGAAAATTGAAAACTTTCTCCAAATCCATTCATGACAATCTAGGATAAATAGGAGATTGTCATTCCATGAAACACACACACATAACAATTCACTCTTATCATTTACAGATACTACGGACTCCAACCCATAAAACCCCTCCCCAAAATCATGTCCATCATCAATATAACTAAAATTTATAAATTCTCTTTTAAATATTTTTATTACTTGAATTGTCTTAAAAAACAAATATTTTTTTTCTATTTACGTCAAGTGACAGTAAATTAAAATGTTTATTAAAGAAACAAAAAAATAAATTTATAAAAAATGAAAATATTTGTTTTAATTAGTAGAAAAATATCAGTTATTTATTTCTCTCTATTGAAAATGACTGAACAGAAAAATACAAATGGACAATTTTTTTTTAGTTTTGTCTATTTTCTCCTCATGTTTATTCATGTAAGATATTTTTTTGTACATTGTCAATTTTAATGTTTATGATGGAACGATTTGTAACATTATTGATTCAATGTTTTGAGAAAATAAATCGACAAAAAAAGGAGAGAAAGTAGAACCATGTCATCACATTCTATTCAGTCCAATTTGAGTCAACATGGCGTAAAAAAAAGAGGAGAATGAGAGGGGAGTAAAAGCTTCTTATTTTTAACTAGGAGAACCCCATTCATGTATTACATTTACATTTTTTTTCTCCTTAAAAAAACAAAAGTAAAGAAAGACGTGGAATTTTTTGTCATATTTATAAGAGACTTTATTTGTGATAAAGAAAATGAAATAAAATTTTTTCTTGTGACATTTATCTATCAAAAATATTATATTTGATATGAAAGCGAGTAAATCTACAAATATTACTAGAACTAGAAGAGACTTGAAAGTGTAGTGGCAGTGATGAATCCCAAATTGATTGTGAAGGACAAAGTAAAAGAATCATTGTCTCTTTTCTAATTCAACTAGAAAAAAAACTTTTTCTTTTGCATGAAAATTCTTCCACATCAAAAGTTATGACCCACTAAATTGTATAAAATGTTACAGGGTTGCCCAAACTATTTTTTTAAAATGAAAATTTTGCATTGAGATATGGCAAATTGTAATGTCATTTTTGTTGTTTATATTTCTGTAAAAAAATTGAAAAGAGGTTCTATTTATCTGCAATGTGTCTTATTTAATTGTCCCGTGATGACCCAGTGGGAAAAAAAGAGAGTTGATTATTTGAGTACAAATTGAAATTTTCAAAAAATTAAAAAAGAAAAATTAATTAAATTAAATATTAAAAATAATTTAAAATTCAATTTCTCCTCTCCATTTTTCATTTTTTTGACTCTTTTAGCTCAAGGCTATTAGGTTTGTAGTAATTGTATAGAAATTAGGAAGAAAATGATGTTAAGGATTATTTTTGTATGGTTTACCATGTAAAAGAAAATTACCCACGGCTACAATTCTTTGCAGTACAATTCTTTGTTGTGAATGCTCTCCTTGTTTTTTTATTGCACTACATAAAAGAACAAGTACGAGTAGTAGTGAAATGGCTAAAGGGAATGAATAAATTATGGAACAAGATTTGTGGGAATTATAGAAAGAGTAGTGACATTCATGCTTCATTTTTAGAGATTGAGTCACAAGTCAAGATTTTAATTGCCAGTTGTCTCTTGCAATTTATAGACGATCCATTCCCCCCACTTGGATAATTTGCGGTGACATTTTAATTGGTTCCAACAATTTTCAAAGTGCATTGCATGCGACACACAAAATTGACTCCTTTTTTTCCCTTCAATTTTTATAGGTCACGCTCTCATCTAACACACATTACAATGGAATGGACGTTATATAAGTTACATATGGGAGGACTTTATCTTTTAAATGAATTTATTATTCCAATAATTATATCACACTGTCCTCCTCCTCTCCTCTGCCTTAAACATTCCATCAAGGTTCTCCTCCCAAATAAAAAAAATGGGGGAAAGTGAAATTGTAAGAGACTTTATTGGATGATTGGCATTAGTGGTGTGTTTGTGGAAAGAGAAAACATTTTCTTTTTCTGATTTCCCTACGGTCCAAATACCTTCCTTCATATCTCCAGTCTAAAAGTTTTGGAGGTAAAAAAATCAACCAAATTGCATACATAAAATATCCCTCGTCTCAATTTTGGATCATTTTGAAGGAGGAGAAAGTTGAAGTCATGTGTAAAGATGGAGAGGATAATAGAGTTACGTGTATATTTATTTAAATAATATTGTGAAATGAATAATATAAAAATAAATGTTTTTTTTGGAGGGGGAGGTTTCTCAGGCCATTGCCATTGACAGGAGAAAAGCCAAAATAGTAACCACGAAGGGAGTCATATGTAATGAACATGATGTGTGTGTGTTGTGAGTATGGGAGGACCCTCATTCCAAAAATGTTCATTCCAAGTTCCACCTTGTTTCCCCCCCCCCCCCACTGATTAATATTTCATACATAGCACAAGAAATAAATCGATAGAATGTTCCTCTCTCTCACTACCCAAAGCCTTAATTATTGGAGCAGTACCTTTCCACTTTAGCCCATTTCCTTGTACTTTTTCTTTCTCTTTTGGGGGGGGGGAGGTTTTCTGTATTTGTCAGCAAGAGAAGAAAAAAATTGCTTTCTCTCTCTCTATCTCCTCAATCTCCTATTATTTCACCTGCACTGTGTACAAATAAGGGGGCACATTCCTTGTTGAAAATTTTCAGCGTCTCTCTCTCTCTCAAAAAAGAAACACTTTTATTTTGTATGGTCGTACAAAAAATAAAATTGAGTACCTACCTACGTAGTTTACTTTATATACAGAGAGAGAGAGAGAAAGTCTTTGGAGAAATTATTACATTTCCGACATTTATTTTCTACCAAATTGGTTCAATTAGAATTAAGGGAGAGGAGGAAAGAGAGTAATGGAGTTGCCATTTGTTAACTATTGCCGACAGATTCTTCTTTTCATTTGTCATCATTCTTTCTACTAGTCAACCATTTTTATTTATGTTTGGTGAAGAAAAAAAAATTCCTATGAAAAATAATTTTTCTTTATTCTAAGAATAGTTTTTTATTATTGTGAAATATTGTAGGATACTCGTACACAACTGGGGAAAATGGGGAGGCAGTAAAAAATAATTTAGTTTTTGTGAAACTTAATTTGTAATTCTCTAGTCTCTATTTTGTTTGGCCATGGGTACTCGTATTTGTATGAGTACAAATATTAAAGAAAACGAGTCAAAAAATTGGATAGAGAGAATCTATTTAAGATTGAGTTTTGTTTCCCAAATAAAACAAGATGGCAAGTTGATAGATTTGATCGACCTTGATTTTTTTTCTCTCTCTCTCCTCCTTCATTTCAAAGTGTTTGAAGATGCATAAACAAAAAAAAGAAACTTTAATCATGCCGTGTCCTGCTCAATGTCAAGAGATGCGCATGGAAATTTTCTATTATCAGAATCACAAATCTTCTTGACTTTCTCAAGACTTTTTCTTGTAGGGTGAGAGTTATTTTCATTGATTTCAACTCAACTCTTCCCACGGCAAGATTCCCTTTCATAAAATTATACTTTTTACGAGTCACTCTTCAAGTCTAATGTCTAGAACTTTCTCTCTCTCTCCCTTTGTGTTTTTTTATGTTTGAATGTTGTATGGGCCATGTGAAATTTCATTTTGTTCAAGGTAAATTTATAACCAGCTTTCTCCTCTCTGACATGTGTACGTCTAGACTTGATTCTGTTTTGTGTTGTCAATTTTTTAAAAAGGAATTGAATGAGTCCCAAGGATTTACATGAAATTTATTTACAAAATAAAAAAGGCACTGACATGTGTACTACTGCAAAATTCATGATAATTGAAAAGCTTTTTTTATTCTTTGTTATTTCATCCATTGACAAATTATGATCATTCCACTTTATCTCTTTTTTTAAAAAAAATAAAACAAAGTGAAATAACAGACTCAAATAATTGGATTTTGTAGGTTTGTCTAAAAAATAACTTTTTTTACTGTGTATTATATATTTTATCATTTTTTGTATTATATTTTGAATAAAAGAAAATTGTTTATTTCATTTTTAATCACTTCATCATCTAAATGTACCATGTACCATAAACTTATTGTAAATTAATTTTCTAACATTTTATCTAACACAGTTTTTTTTGTAAAAGCTACAAACCAATTTTTAGTTTATTATGTTGGAGAATCTCTCTAAGCTTCTCCTTTTCATAGACAAAAACTAATTCATTAAATACCTTTGACCTTATTTTAATTAAATTCTAATTTTAATATCTACCATCTGACTCCTCCAATTTGTATCATTAATCAAAATTACCCTAATTATGGGATTATTTTTATTTTAAAAAAATCTACTTTCTCCAAACTCCTCAGCGATTCAAAATCCCACATAATAAGTTACCATACAATCTCATCTTGTTATGTTTAAAAGTGGCTCTTTTTTGTCAATGAAAAAGGAAAAGAAGCTTAATGAAATCAATGGAACATGCCCATTATTTCCTATAATTAAGTGAGAGGAGGAGAGAGAGAAATCCCATCTTTTCACCTTTTGAGAAATCTAACAATGGACGGAGAGAATAGAGAAAGTTAATTGAAATTGAATCTCTCTCTCTCTCTCTCTCTCTTAATATACTTTCCACATTCATTTACTCGTCCAAAAACTTAATTATAAAACTTTAGTCCATTTCAATGTTTCTCCCACAAAAGTTATTTATCTTTTACATTAATATACATATTATTACATACCGTAAAAGCTCCACTAAAACTCGGGTATTTAATAAATCTCGACTCAAGATTAAATATAAATTGCGTTGTGTGAAATAATGTACGAATTTGGTTTAAATCTAATTGAATTCTTGACAATGAAATGACGATACGAGTTAATTAGTACTAATAAAAGGATATTAAATTATTATCAGTATAATAATTAATAGTTGGATTAATCTCATCAACAGTTAATTATTAGGAGAAACCCAATACAACCATTTTGGAATGAATAAGAGTAACATAATAGAAGTTGGAACAAAATTGACTTTTTAAAGTTTTTAATCTCTACTGAAATTTATCTAACCAACAGTGAACAAATTAATTTTACACGTTTGTGACTATTATAACAGAATTAGACTCTTTTTGTGGAGCCTCCCACACTCCTTTCATAGAAATGGAGTCGTGACTTTTGTTCTATTTTATGGGTGCATCATATGCCTAGAGACAAATGAAGAGGAAAATAATAAATTTGTACCATTCTCTTTCTCATCATTTTGTTCTTTTGCAATTAAATCCATGTGGAATCTGTAGAGACAATGTCCTCATTTTTTTCTTTCTATTTAATAAAAATGATATTGAATTGTATGGAGCTGAACGGTCACTTTATCTCTTATCTCTCTCTCTCTCTCTCCTTGATGATGGTTGATTATTTGGTCAGAAAATCGTGTCCCTTCCTCTCCACAGCTGCACAGTTGCAGGCCCCGAATATGATTCGCAAGTTGTGTGAATATTGTGGTTCTATATAAATTATATAATGCATGTACATGTCATGTCTATTGGAGAGAGAGAGAGAGAGAGAAATCAAAGAGTAAAAGAGCCGTCCGAGCTTTTCTTTTCTCGTTAATAATGGTCTCCTAATTCCCAAAAGGATCAATGGGCTATTATTGAACAAGATGAAGAAAGGAGATGGTCACAGGATTTGTCTTGCTCTCTCCGATTCCTCTCTCTGATTGAATAATAGAAGCATAACTCACCTTTATTAGTGAAGATTTAGCTATTCTTACAAAGGCTTACCCCTTAAGCTCTAGCTCTACAAATGATGGCAAGGTGATAACAATATTCTCTCCTTCACATCCCACATCCCTTATTGATTTTCTTCCCCTTTTTCTTTTTTTTTCACAACAATTTATTTTTATTTCTGCCCCCCCCCCCCCTCTGCCTTCTCCTCCTCTTTCTTTTTCTCATTTTACTCTGTCAAATAAATCCTCAAACTTTGTGGAAATGGTAATTGAATTTATTCGAACATTGGACATTTGAAAAATAAATTAAATTGGGGAAAGTGGAAAGAGAAATTTTTTCCACGTTTTATAAAATATATTATTTATTATCAACAAATGAATTTTAATTTTAATTTTTGAACTACAAAATTAATATTGTAAATTATGTAAATATAATGTACAGCTACAAAATGATATTTACCTATTTGAATATTTAAATTAAACAAATAGTACAAAGAACAATATAAATAAAATTGTGAAAATTGGAGCAATCAAAGACCATCCAGATTTGAATAAAGGTCCAAAAAAAGTTTGGAAAAGACTGTGACAAAAAAATTAAATGAATTGTTATTAGCTAAGAGATAAATTAATTATTTGTAATTGCGTCACTTACTCCTTCATTGTGATCAGATGAGTGAGAAATGAAGAAGATTGAGAAATTTTATTTGAATTAATTTTGGGCTAAAATTGATTAATGAAAAATTATTAATTTGCTTTCTTTTTTTGAAATAGTTAATTTTATGAAAAAATTCTCACAAGATCAAACTCCACTTGAAAATTCCAGGTAGCCATTGAATTGGAATTTGACAAATTTGCTAATTGAATGAAATTATTGTATGAAATAATAAGACCATCTTGTTTTTTCAAAATATTGTCAATGGAATCATAAACACTATTCACTGATCCCCTCCAATCAATCTATTTAAAATAAAATTAATTATTTTAAATGAAAACTCTACTTAATTCTTTTAAAAAATATTTTATACCTCATTAAAATGACAATTATTATGAAACAATTTAATAATTGTTTGAGCAGGAACTAAACTTGTTTTGAAGGATTCATCATCAACTTGTTGTTTGTAAATGGACGTTGTAAAGATGAAAATATTTTTTGAAGTTTCATCATAAAATTGTTGAATTATGAAATTATTTCCTTGAACAACTTTCAATACTACAGTTGGTTGAAGAAAGGCTGTTAAATAAAAAAAACATTTTAATAATTTATTCATTAATATTACAAATATTTATTTTCTCACCAATAAATTCTTTTGTTTTTGGATCAATTTGAGCTTTAAAAGTGACAAATTTATTACGAAAAACAAGTTCCATGTCATGGGTCATGACCAAATGAGAATAATAATTCAAGACAGAACCCTTCCAAGTCCCATCACAAAGGGCTGTGTCAATAATATTACACTGGACGTGTCTAAAATTCATCAAATAATTTAAAAATCTATAAAAATCTACAAATCATCAAACAAACAATAATGTACCGAAAATGACATTCATTTTGATGTTGAATGAGATCAAGTCCCCTCAAAACTTTAGTACAACCCTCGTCACTGTAACGGCAATTAAAATCTCGGGTGTTGATGATGGTCTCAACCACAAAATTCCTTGCCTGTCCCTTATAATCCCCTTGACATTGTGGACAAGACTCGAGCTGTTCCTTGCATGACCCACAGACAATGTGACCCGAACTGCATGTAAAAATTGGAGGGAGTGGGATGTCAGAACAACCAGGACATTCAAATAATTTTCTTTGATATTCATCTTTGGCCAAGTCCGTCCTATAATTTTGATTGTAATTTAATTATTATTTAAACTAAAATAATGTTTGTCTAGTATTTATACCGAAAGTAAGGGGCATTCAAATGGAAAATAAATTTGAGGAGTGTTCCAACTTTTTCCAATATTTTCATTATTGTCGTCACAAGTCCTTCCATTTTATAAATTATAATGACTTTATAATGTTCATTTATTTTATTCTCTCAAAATTACAAAATTATTCGACATGTCACTTGTGAATGGTGCACTGCACTCGCACTCCTGATGGCTTTGAGATGTTCGTGAGGTGACATTTATTTTTATGATGGAATTAGAATAATAAATATTGAAAACCATTTCCTTGACAACCACCATCTAAAATCAATCCTTTTAGAGAGTCAAAATGTAATGGACAATATGGCACATAATTAATGTGACAGTTTAAATGTATTGACATGATTCTTCTATTTTTGTAAATTTTAAATATCTTCCTAATAGTATTTTCAGTTAATGAAATGAACTGAATTTACTTTTAGTTGCATTAAACATGTATAGGCAATTTTATTTAAATGTATGACGATGGCATAGATGTAAAGTCAGTTAAATTAATTATACCCATCACAATTTGAAATGGTTTATACATGTCATTTGTGTCAAACTCACCAACTACATTTAATAAATTTTACTCGGGAATAGTAAGAATTTGTTAAATCTACAAAATGAATTTTCTTTAGAGTACTCGCTGACGCTTTCATTTGTGATGAAACTGAATTGACGCCACACAAAAAATCTCACTAACTTTCAATATACTTTCAATTGCAAATTACAAAAAAAAATGATTTTTTCTCTATTTATATAAATTCCAGTTCATTATTGTCTCAAATAGTAAGATTTTTTTATTAGAATATGTATACACGGTGCCACATAACCTTTTGCACCCCCCCCCCCCTACAGCCTAAACTATAAATGCTAAAAATTTTTTAAAAACACAGTTTTATAGAGAATTTAATTTTACATCTAGCCCCCTACTTTCATTGACCTAGGTCAAAGGGTGTTGACCTAATTAAATTTTGAAAAAAGGTCAAAAGAATTTTGATTTTTTCTGAAAAAAATTCCAAATGTTCTTGAAAATTTTTTTTTGAAAAAAGTAAAAACTAGATGTTGTAGCCCATTGAATTTTATGCCTAGTTGAAAAGTTTCGAAACATTTGGCCACCGTTTGCAATTTTTAAAAATAAAAGTTTACATCAACTCAAAATCCAACTCCATTAAGGTACAAACTCAAAATTTTACACGTTTTCGAAAAAAATTGACTTTCTTCAAAATTTCGCCATAGAACTCCAAGTTTTCAGTTTTTATTTTCCAAATTGACATGACTTGTGCAGAATTAAATGCTCTTTCAGATAGCTATCTTGAAAGTTAATCAAAACATTTGCTGTCTTCAAAAAAAAATAATTTCGAAAACTTTTTTTTTAAAAAAACCATGAAAGTTTGAATTTTAGCGCTCAACTCTACACCCTTTGACCTGGGTCAATGAAAGTAGGGGGCTAGATGTAGAATTAAATTCTCTACAAAATTGTGGTTTTGGAATTTTTCTAGCATTTATAGTTTAGGCTGTATGAGGGGTGCAAAAGGTTATGTGGCACCCTGTACAAGAATTGAATGGTTAGGTGATAATTGATAAATGGTCTCAAAAATTTATTTAAAGACATTTAATTTACAATGAATGATAAATTAAGCAATTATTTTAATTGAAATGTAATAAATAATATATAAAGGTTCTAAAAATATATTTTCCCCATTTCCAATAATAAACTACCTACATACAACTTAAGTCATAAAAATTCACAAGCGTATGAAGGTGACTATTATATTCTGACGATGAGTACGTGTATCTGTGAGGAAAAATATTTGTGATAGAAAATATTAAATTTAAATTTAAAAAAAGCTCCCTAATGGTCCAATAAAATAAAAGATTCAAGAAATGATTTTAATATCCATAATAAATTCCATTAATTTTAGTCTTAAGGCTACTAAAATTAGAGCGAGAAGGAGATTGGGAAGGGGCATGATTAGAATAGGATTTTTGATGATTATTGTTCATGTATGCATAGTCATGAGTGGGAGTAGACGCCCGATTTGTATTTGCATTTGTATGGGAAGAGGAGTACCCGGAAGACTGTTCGTAGGTGACTTGAGCATTATATCCATTTTTATCAGCCCAATAATTAACAATTTGCACACGGCCATCAGGGAGTTTGACTCTATACATGCCTTTGGTTGAATAGCCATTCCGTTCCTCTTGATGGCCAAAATCATTGTCATACTTTGAGTCATACACTCCATACTGGAACTTGTAGTTGGGTTGACTCTACAAATTTATCAAAAATTTATACATTCCACACACACACACACACTAAAACTCTCTCGTACAATTTCTCATGTACATTAATCATTAAACTCCCTTATCATCTCCCCATTATTTTAATCGATTAATCCTTCTTATACAAAAAAAACCCTAGTTTCCACAATGAGCCCACCATGACAAAAAACCATAAAATTGTTTCTCTAATCTTCATCTTATTTTATCAAGTACCAACATAATATATATTTTTTTGACATGAAATTCTCACATTTATATTTTTTTCTCTCTATTTTATTTTGATTGTGATTTAAATTCAATTCTTTTTTGAAAATAAAAAATGACAAAACTTACATACGAATCTCCTGAACTCCCTTCATTGGATCCAGAGTAAGATGAACTTGCTTCAATTAAATTTGGTTGACTTGTTAGAATGCATAAGATGGAGATTGTCTGTAGAAAAAAAGTTAGAGAAAAAAATGACAAAATATTTTAATGACAATTTATTTTTTAAAAAATAAATACATAATGTCATAGAATATCATCAAGAACTTCACGAGGATCATTGTAATCCCAAATTTCCCCACAATCATCACAAACAAATTCTCTAAAAGAGAGACAACAAGGAATTCCAAGAATGGGACAACAAATACATCAAAAAATACTTAAAGACGTCCATTTTGACTTGAAATTTCCAATTTTACATCGTGGACATACATTTGGATAGTTTGGAGTGAGACGATAAAATTTTGGATTTTCTTTACAAAATTTTGTCAATTCTTTCATAAATGGACAACAAGTGGTGTCCTCCTTTTCTTTTTCGGGAATTGACTCTAATAAAATTAATTCCTCTTCTTTATTTTGTTTTGGTTCTAAAATACTCAAATCTGTCTCAATCTTTTCTTCTTTTTCTTTTTCTTGGTGTACAGAGACACGTTCCAATTGTGAAATAATGGAGATGAGTTGGTCATCTTCTTTTAATTGGTGATAATTTAGTGGAGGAGACTTTTCGGAATCTTTGTCAATATTTTTAATTTCATTTATTTCAACTTGTGTTGACATTTCATTTTTATTTTGTTTTTCTTGTTTCTCAATTTCAATAAAAGGTTTGGAGACGGCAGTCATTTTATTTTGTTGAGATTTTTCACTGTAATTTAAAATTATTTTAATTATGTTAGAAAAAAAATATCAAAGAGTAAAAATTTATCTTACAATGAACTTTTTCGAGCTTGTTGTTTGTTAGAAATAGACTCAGAGATTTTATTATTGAGAGAATGACCTGGATCTGATTTACTCTGAGAGTTTGTGCGACTGGTTTGAGTGACTGGTTTAGTTTTGAGACTGTTTCTATTTAAATTATTTTTTTCTAATTGATGAACTGCTTTTAATGACAATGGAGAAATTCTTCTTTCTCTTTTTTTCTCATTTTTTTTGACCATTTGATTTTCAAATTCAAAATTCTTGTTCAAATGTTAAACGTTTTTTAGTTGAATTTTGTGATTGATATTTTCTGTCATAAGAATTTCTACCATTAGTTAAAGTTGATTGTGGATATTTTCTAAATGAGTTATTTTTATTAAAGTAATTTCCCGTTGGTTGGATTCCAAATGTATTTTTTTCTCTTCTCTCACATGAATTTATTTTCTTTGAAAATTGCGTCAGTTGAATTTTAACATTTTCATTTTTTGCTTGTTCCACTTGAAGAGTTTCTTCACGATTTTTAATTTGAGAAGAACCAAATTGACGTCGATTAGGTGAGGTGAAATTAATTTGAGGGGAATCAAAAGTGACTTGAGGACGCATTTTTGGATTTTTGACTTTATCCTCCTTTCTTTTTTGATCATCATTAACAATTTTGGATGGAATTGAATTTCGTTGAATATTACCAACTTTCTCTTTACGAATCTTATCAGAATCTTTCTCCATTTTTTAGTCTTTGATTAGCACTGTCACTTTTTTCTTGTAATATTTTTTCACGTTTTAGCAAGACACCCTTGAAAAATTGAGCACTGATCATGTGAATTTATTATTCCACACGTTCCATAACTTTTATATCATTTTGGCTAATAAACAAGCAAAGAAAAAATTATTTTATGCCTATCTGTGTACAAAGTGGACCTATTTTTAATTAGGGGCTTATTAATTGATATATTAAATTTAATTAATTAAAGATTTTTATGTGCCCAGTGCTCCGGCAACAACCCCAATTCCATCTAGGGTTTTTAAAGGACAATTAAAAAATTAATTACAAAATATTATTTCTTACCACAATCAAAATTGAAGACAATGGAGACGATTTTGGGACAAAGATGGATGACAACATTTTTACACTAATTCTTCTCTTGAAGGAATTTTTACAAAACTAAAAATATCTTTCTTTAAATTTAATTGTGAATTTAATTTGTGGGATTTTTTTGGAGAGACTGATTTCACTAGAGAGAATGATAATAAAGTGACCAAGTAGACAACAAAATTGAGGACTTTATATACCCCCCATTAAATTTTAAAACATTTCTATTTATTTTCAAACATGACAAATATTTCTGACGTGCCAATTGGTCTGTGAAAGAATAGGAGAAAAATGAAATGAGGTGATGAGTAAAAAAACTGGGTTGAGGTTTAATTCAACATGATCACATCAATTAATTAAGACACCCCTCCTTGTCATTCTACAATAGTCCAAGTCCGTTACAATGTATTGATGACACTTGTGAAAGTAGAGAGAGAGAAGAATAATATTAAGACATTATTTTACGAATTAATAATAATATAATTATTATATTCTTGTCTACAAAAATTGAATGAGCGAATGAATGAGAATATCTCTAAATTTCATCATCATTTTACACCCAATCTGTAATCTGTACAAATTGTTCCTTGTTCATACTCTAATTTAATTTTTTTTATCATTCTTCATCACTTCACTTGTATGATGTAATTAAATTAAAAGTGAAATTAGTATCAACATGAATTAGCCATGTATATGACAAGTCCCAATAGCACAATAAGCATTTTAATGTGAGAACCCCCTCCAGAGTTGATCGTGAGATCAATTCGTGATCAGCGACATTTATTGAGCATGATGAAGGGGAAGAGGCTCGAGTGAAACAAACCACAAAATCAATTTTACTTGTAATACAATGACCATCTTCATCTTCATTTTTTTTTGACTGAGTTTGTAAACATTGTTCTTATTTATTGGTCACGTGTTCGTTTTTACAAAGCCTTACAAGTATCTGTATGAGACGATTTAATTTTAAAGCTCTTCTTTTTCTATAGCCTCAGCTTCAAACCAATCAAGTTGACAAGACTTTGATTCTTCATTAAAAATAATTATTATAAAAAGTTTTATGAAACAGAATTATCATCAACAAGAGGTAAATTTTTTGGTGCCTTTTTCTTAGCCTTGAAATTTCTTCGACTCTTGAATTTTCTTACATAATTTCCAAATACTTTATCCCACTTTTGAAATATTCTTATCGCCTCAAAAATGCTGCTTCCTTTATTAAAAAAAAATTATCACGCCTTATATTACTTTAGTGTCTGTGTAAACCGACTACTCCCTCCACAATTTTAAAGTTACAAAAAAACAAACTACACCGATCGCTTTCTCTTTTCAAGAGGAAGACGGTGCACGCATGCAAATATGATAAAACCCGGGTATTAAAGAGTTTACACCAGGGACATGCAGGATTCGAACCTGTGTCTCCTGAACAAAAAGGAACAAAAAATCAGAGTCGTTACCACTAGGCTAGCTACTTTTATCACCATAGCAACGCTATCCTCTGCACTGATTTTTTTAATTGAAATGTGGTGAATATCAGCCTGATATTATCCATGACAAGTAAACTTTTTTTATGAAAGATTTTTCTTTCATAAAAAAAAGTTTACTTGCCATGATATTATCAGGGAACGAGAATATGACAGTTGTTTTAGCCACGGCAAGTAAAATTAAAAAACGTCTTTCCCTTTAGTAAAAGGAGTTTACTTGCCATGGTTTTAGCCGGAAACTCGGAGACCCTTGAAACAGATACCCGTATGATCTTCAATGAGAACTGTTCGTACAATTAGGGCAAAGATTAGTGATGTTGTTTAGTTTTCCTTGCCACGGAAATGTCAAAATTTCAGCTTTAATCTTTTAAGATTTTTGGAGAGCGTTAAATATATTTTATGGAAATCTGAGGGTTTTTCATACAAAATAAAATAAGTTTGAATTTTATGTCTGTTAAAGTGGGCAGTATATCAGTATGACACGTAAAAAACAACCAATGTCATGTTCATCTCTTTGTAAAAAGAAAACGATTGCACTTTAAAATTGTGGATTTGTGTAATGGTTGTTATAAACTCTATAGTTATATACCGTATATCTTCAATTAGTGGCCAGGTTTCTGATAGTGGCCGCGAGAATGGTGGGTCACAATGAATAGTGACCCGGTCTCTAATAGTGGCCGGGTTAATTGTGACACATATTTGAATTTGTAGACTTAAATCAATGCCAACAGTATGTAAAAACTTTAATAATAGGAGGGATGCAAAGGCCTTCGTCGTTTGTTGTATTTCTTAAGAAATGATTCAAACGTTTCCATACACATGTAGGCCCTTCATGGAAATGGCTCAACGGACTCTCGCCTTACTATCTCTGAGTGATTCATATTCTCGTGCTTATTGTTTACCAAAGCCAAGGGTTTTGTTTTTTTCCTAGCCATTGTAGCTGTACTAGTCTCCATTACGTAGGTAGGGAGATATATACCAAAATATTTATTTTAAGTTTTATAATCCATGTTAATGCCTTTTCTCTAGAATTGACCCCCAAAGACCAATGAAGCGTTTTTTTGTCGAGTGTCAACGTTCTTGATACAATGAGCCACACATGATCCTCAATTACCCACCAAGCCTTCATTCAATTTTTTTCCTTCTTAGCAACAACTTTTCCTCCAAACGTCCAATTTTTTCAAT